>NW_023611510.1:0-115942 GCF_013339725.1 Rhipicephalus microplus | reverse complement strand
ATCCAGCATTAAAGTTTTGGGGAAGACACCTCTGATTTGCGAGTGGGGCACCATTTATTATCCCAATAAAAAGAAAGGTGAATATATTCTAGAACTGGTAAACTATATAGTTTAAGTAATTTTGCAGTGATGTATATTTGCGAAATTTGTATTCGTTAATAAAACCAGTGTGAGGGAGAATGGACAGTACCAGACCAACTAGGACCTCCCGAGGAGGTTTAAAAAATGCTGGAGTGGGAATCATCCCGCACGAGTGATGCCGTACCCACCGTAAGATGGCGGCTGCGGCAGCCATCTCACTAGGGGCATGATGAGCTGTTGGGGGTTCGGCAATTGTGACGGAGCATTGTCCTCGCGTGCTCGGCAAGTTTAACGTGGCAACCTTTTTTGGTGAGACAGTGCTCAATTGCGTCCTTGTATTGTTAGTTTTCTTTAGTAAGCCCCTAGTTCGAGACAAATTTTATTGGAGATTAAAACACTGGTATTCGTATCTGTTGGTTATTTCATCAGAAACAACCTTTTAATTTATGATTAACGCAGGCTTTAGAGGGACAGGTCAAAGCCACTTGATGTCTAAATGTGCACCACCAGAAAATAGCATGTTGCTGGCATCATTCGAGGGCAAAATCTGGCTTCACCATTGCTGGCAAAGCATTGCGGAAGCTTTTACTCCAGCATTTAAAAAAATTTTAACCTCCTGGAACCACCACGCGAATGCATCAGCCTTTTCAATAAAAAAAATTTCATGATTACCAGCAACCAAACCAACTGCAGTGTATGCTAAATTTTGGAAATGAAAGAAGTAAATGCACTATAAATTCGAGACTCGAAAACTCTCGCTGAAGCTGGGAATTTGCATACAGAGAGCGAATCGGTAACTGCGACTTACTTGAAGATTTCGAAGGGCTAAAATAATTGCAAGGAGCTCTATTTGAAATATTGGGGTATAACCAGGGAGACGCACTGAAAATGACCAAGATATAAGGCTTTAAGAGAATGCCTACGCCTGCTTTTTTGTCACGCATAATTGCATAACTGGCAAATAATTGCCAATTTCCAGTTTTAATAGATGATCTTTTAACAAGCGTATTAGGTTTGTAGGAGGTGGAAGCTTGGAACTAGAAGGAAATAGTTAAACCGAGTTATCATTTAGAGTGATGCCACATATGTTAACATTTAC
This sequence comes from Rhipicephalus microplus, assembly GCF_013339725.1. Taxonomy (NCBI): domain Eukaryota; kingdom Metazoa; phylum Arthropoda; class Arachnida; order Ixodida; family Ixodidae; genus Rhipicephalus; species Rhipicephalus microplus. The sequence goes on along the minus strand of NW_023611510.1, from coordinate 114,762 downwards.
AAGTTCTAGTTGATCTGGCACAAAGAAATTGCGAGGCCTATATACCCGAGACCAAGGTTCATTAAACATTTTCCCGATTTAGGAATGAATCTATAATCTGTAATTATCTCAGTGAAGATGCGCACGTTTTTAAATCTGTTTTGATGGTGAAACTGCCGAACCTGCTAGCTGTACCGTAGGGGGGTCAGGCTTCTTTGTATAAAACACTGCCGTGAATTTGACCTCCTCTAGACAAATACGAACAGCGCCATCCTCAAAAGTCATCGAGAATTCGAGCGACGAAGGCATTGCTTAATTTCCTAAGGACAACATACATAGTGACACGAGCGGCTACAGACTTTTAATGATGCCATATTCTGCACGAGACTGCGACTCTGCGTTTTTCACAATTCCTGGGACGCTCTCTGCGTCCCGCCTTGTGACGATGGCAGCGGCGACTTCTACAGGCCTACGTGGTCAAATGTCGGCGCCCTCAAGCTCTTCTGTGGCTCAAGGCTCATGGTCCATCACCAGCGATGGCTCAAGAGATGATCCTGCTCTCGTGCCCATGGACGAAGAACCAACTGCTGGCCCGTCTGGCTACAGCTCAACATGTGTAAGCTCCGCAAGGAAACGAGGCTCTTAGTGCAGCTCCAGTGAAGACACAGACATCTACTCAGTCGATGGCTACGATTCATCAGATGGCAGCTTCATGTCTGTGATGAGCCGCAAGGCCAAAAGGAGGCTCATCAAGACGTCATCACCAGCAAGCACGTCAACCGTGAAGGCAAGGAGTGAACGCTGGCCGCATACCATTCTCTTCATGCCCGTGGATCCTTCCGTCAGCCTTCGCAAATTGAACAGGCAAGCTATTTCCACTGTTCTTGAGGGAATAGCCCAGAATGAAATTAAAGAGGTCCGGCTAAACACACGTAAGAGCGTTTTAGCTGTTGACACAACACATGCAGACACGCTGGAGAAGCTTCGAATGATGACAGAGTTTGGAGATGTCAAAGTACGAGCGGTCGTACCGATGACTGGGACCTGCACTGCAGGTGTCATTTACGACATTGACTTGGCAATCCCAAACACGGATCTACCCATTCTGATAAAACCGGCTTACGAAGAAGTGGTCATTAAGCTTATAAGCCGCCTCGGGAACAGCCGCTGCGTTAAGATAGTCTTTAAGGGCGACTCGATTCCTACGCACGTCAAGGTGGGACATTTCCGGCATGTGGTACGGCATTTTGTCCCAAAGCCGCTTCAGTGCTACAAGTGTTTCAAGATCGGCCATGTCAAGGGCGTCTGTGCGAACTCTACCGTATGCCCCCGGTGCACGGAGGCGGCGCACACGGTAGACACCTGTTGTGCAACAACTTATGGGTGTGGCAATTGTCGAGGTACGCATGAAGCCACGTCTAAGGAATGCCCAAGACTCAAGAAAGAAATGGGTATCCTCAAAGAAATGGTCAGGGATAACTCCACCAATAGAGAAGCTTCACAGAAAATCCGGCGTTGACGTCATCACCGACGGAAGCGCTCCAGTCATGGTGATATTCATGCACCACTTCGGTCTACACCACCATCAACATCCAGTAGAAAGCCAGAGAGTACAAGAATACCTCCACCGGCGAAGCCTCTCTCCCCTGAAGACTGGCCGGTGCTTGCGAACGCATGGCCTTCCGAGCAGCCTTCCCGCTCTCTGCTCCCAGTGAAAGCCAATGCTGCTGATGACGAGGCTCCAACAGCAGATTGTCTAATTATTCCTATGCTGCGATCCATTGTGAGTGTCACCAGAAGTCTTCTGACAAGCATCGATACGCCAACTGCTAGGAGCGGCCTACAGGTGCTGGACGCGTTGAGCTCGGTCCTTGCAAGCCTCCGGTAAAGCCATGGCCGACAATCACAAGTCGTTCTGACAGGGGGTCAGAGAAGCGTCGATTTTTAAGTGGAACGCAAGAGGTCTGAGATCTCGCATATCTGATTTTCGCCAGTTCTTTCATCTGTACCGATTTCCTATCATGATTATATGTGAACCGACATTATCGCACCCAATCAGGCTACGAGTAATTTTTCTCCTCAAGTGACGTCGAAAGTAGCAAGGTTGTTGTATTTATTCGGCGGGAGCTTACTTACGTCGTCCAGCCAGTGCAACCTCACGACGGCAATCAGTATGTGTGCTTGTCTGTTAAAAAAGGAAAGGTGACATTCGCACTTCTAGGTGTGTATATATCCCCATCAAGTCAATTCGACGCCAATAAACTAGACGGCATATTAAGGGCACATCCGGGGTCCGTGGTTTATTACAGGGGATTTCAATGCGCATCATCCTATCTGGGGAAGCTCAAGGCTTGATTAAATGGGACGACGTCTAGCGTCATTGGTTTCCAGCCATGGTCTCGTCCTTCTGAATGACGCCAGTCCTACGTTTTTACGAGGCACTACATATAGCAGCTGCCTTGATTTGTACTTTGTTTCACGCCAATTTGCTACACGGGTAAAGTGGTTTTTGGACATTAAAACACACGGAAGCGACCACATCCCCACTTACCTGAAGATGAAAAGTATTACGAACACGTACTCCTCTACCACAACACAAAGAATAGATTGGAGTGTGTTCAAAACTCAACTTGAGGATGCTTGTGAAGAAGGCCTGTCCAATGGTCTTCAGCAAGCTATTAAGGAAACTGCACATGCGGCTATGCGCACAATAATATGCTCTTCGAAGTACTCTGAATTTGACCTCGAGCTGGAGCGACTTCGTGCGATCCGCCGTTGTGCCGAAAGACGATACCGACGCACCAATTCCACAGACGATCTACGAACAGCCCGCCGCATCCAAAAGAAGATACAACGGCACCTCGACAAATTAGACACCCAACGATGAAGGAAATTTTGTGCGTCGCTAGATCCTCATACACCACTGTCTCAAGTATAGAGAATTGTGCGAGGCCTACGTTCTGTTCCAGAGCAGCGTTTTCCCTTCAAAGCCCTTGCACTTTTTCATCGCCGGCACGAAATTAAGGTAGCAGAAGATCTCTGCGCTATGGCCGTGGGCCAGACAGCGTACACAAGCCTACATACAGTGATTTATATCCCTCACTCACGGGACCCGCGCATGGATCTACCGTTTACATCACAGGAGCTCGATGCGGCGCTCGTCTTATGTAATAAGTCGTCGTCAACTGGCCCGGATGACATCTCATACAGGATGCTGTGCAACCTTGGTAAACGGGCATGAGAAGCACTCCTTAACATCTTCAACGATTCCTGGCAAGCTGGCGTCGTTCCGCAAGATTGGAAGATTAGCCGCTTGGTACCGATTCTTAAGCCTGGCAAATCTCTCCTGGACATTGCCTCTTACCGACCGATCACACTTTCAAGTTGCGTAGGAAAGGTAATGGCGAGAATGATCTTGGCCAGGCTTGAATGGTACCTGGAATACTATGAGATATATCCGAACGCCATGGCTGGTTTTCGCCGTCACCGATGTTCGATCGACAATGTTATAGATCTCGTCGTATATGTCCAGCAACAAAAGGCATGTAAACGTCTATCTGCTGCCATGTTCCTTGACGTAAAATGAGCATACGAAATGACGCAATCCTCGAAGCCATTGAGTCAGTGGGCCTAGGCGGACAACTGTAATGTTGGACACACAGTTATTTACAAGGGCGGACCTTATTTGTGAACACTGCAGATGGTCCAACCTCCCAACACCCAACGCATCGTGGAGTTCCGCAAGGAGGCGTCTTGAGTCCAACCCTCTTCAACCTCGTTCTCATTGGTCTTGTAGAACGACTACCAAGTGTGGTCAAGTTATCCATGTACGCTGACGACATCTGCGTCTGGGCATCTGGCGTGACAAGTCCTCAGGTACGCGCAAGACTTCAGAAAGCTGTGACGTTGGTATCAGTGTACCTCAAGGACCAGGGTCTGAAAATCTCGCCAGCGAAATGCGCATTGATTGCTTTTAGTCGAAAGCCAATGAGACCACACGCTATATCAATCGATGGCCAAGTCATACCATATGTCAGGACGCACAGATTTCTAGGCGTATTCATTGATAGAGACCTCTGCTGGGGCCCACATGTGGCCCAATTGAAGAAGAGGCTGACAGAAATTGCTAACTTATTCAAGTATCTTGGAGGAAAAACCTGGAGGACTTCAGTACATGCAATGATGCAATTGTACAAGACGCCTTTTCTTGGCTATTTGCGCTATACAGTTTGCTTGTGTTGACCAACACCTGTAGAACCAACATTCGGACTCTCGAAAGCATCCAGGCTATGGCTATGCGAGTTTGTCTGGGGCTACCGCGATGTTCATCAACAGTTGAGACAATCGAGATCGTGAATGACTACGCGCTCAAGACGCATATCATGATTGAAGTGCTCAGAGCACACGTGCGGCATCTTACTCGTGCCCCTGCCCATCATCTAGCTTCACTGCCAGAAGCCCGACCTCGTGCCTCATTTTGCCAGACAGTCTTGTCATATCGCACACGCATTCCTACGGGATATACAACTCCATCGAGAATTTCAGCTCCCGCATGGAGTATGACCTATGCACATGTTGAACTCACGGTTCCAGGCATAGGGTCTAAATCCCGGCTCTCGTCTCCAGCACTAAAGCAGCTTTCTATTCTCTTGTTATATGAGAAGTACAGTGAGCATACTCATCTATATACTGACGCTTCAACTAAAGTGGATGGGTCTGCAGGGTCGGTGATCTTTCCTGCAACAGCGACAATGGTGAAGTTTCGGTTATCCCACCAGACATCATCGACAGCTGCGGAACTTGCTGCTCTACGTAGCGCAATTCAAGTTAATAAACACCAAGAAGCCAAGAAATGGAGCGTGTTCACGGACTCTTAGGCAGCACTACAGTGTTTGATATTCGCCTTACGCTGGGGACCTCATGAACAACTAGTGCTCGAAATTAGAGAGCTGCTTCATTCCCTCTTCGACGAAGGACACAGAATCACGTTTCATTGGCTTCCAAGTCACTGCGGCATATTGGGCAACGAATATGCCGATGCAGCTGCTCGATTAGCACACGAAGATGGTGAAGAAGAATCTATACCATTTTCAAGGACTGATGCTGCAATGACCATCCGAAAAGTCGCTAAAGCAGAATTAAAATCCCTGTGGAACGCCGAGTGCTTACGGCACACGCGACTGCATAGACTGGACACGTCTCGTCGACTCCGGCCTCCGTCTGGACTCTCTCGACTGGAGACAAGGGTGTTTTGCCGACTATGGCTTGGTGTCGCCTTCACCAAAGATTTCGCCTTTCGAATCGGCATGGAAGACAGTGCTGCTTGCGGTCATTGCGGCAGCGATGAAACTATAGAGCACGTTCTCTGTCACTGCCCTCGTTACAGCGTGCAAATACGGCAACTAGCTGCTGCGTTAGCTCGCCTTGACGACAGACCTTTGTCTGAACAATCAGTGCTGGAAAGACGACATGATTTGTGTGCTCATAGAAAATCAGTGAAGGCCTTACTGAACTTTTTGCGTGGCAGCGGCCTATTGTATAGGCTGTAGCACCCCAGCTCCCCCCCCCCCCTTTTTTTGCGCACGTCTATTTCCCTCTTCGCTTTCTTTCCCATCTTTCTTCCCCATTCCCCCCTTCCCATGGTGCAGGGTAGCCAACCGGCTGCTCCATTCTCTGGTTAACCTCCCTGCCTTTCCCTCATTTTATTTTCTCTCTCTCTCTCTCCACTCTGCGTGGTGACGTGGTTTGTGTGCATGTGTGTGTTTCACTTCTCTTTCTTTACTCTTCTTTCACTTTCCGCCATCCCTTCTCTCCTCTGCAAGGTAGCGTGCCGGTTATAACAAACTGGTTAACGTCCCTCCTCTCCCCCTCTTTCACTTTCCTTTTTTCTGTCTACAAGCACCGGAGAATGGATTTTGCACGTTGGCTTCTCGGGGTATAAATAGCGACCTAATTCTGAAATTGGACAAACATACAAACAATAAACCATGATTACATTGTCACTGCGTAGGCCGGCTGGGTGTCTACCAAGATTAAGAATTAAACCAACAGCACGACTTGGCTTAGATTTGTGTGCTCAGTGTGATTTCGCCAACTTAATTTTCAGTCATAAAAAGCACCTAAATGTTTAGCGCAGTCGTTTTGGGGGAATCACCTTTTGGCGATATTAAGGATAAATGCTAATCGGAGAATTAAAATGAAAAGTGAGGCGGGCGTGCGCGCCCGTTTCAGAGGTGATAAGGTGTAGAACGCAAGACGACGGGTAGATGCCACCACCGTGTCGTCTTAGCAAAATGTTAAAAACACTTGCCTTTTCGTGCAAGCGTTGCATGGTCAGCGGAGCGTGATAATTGTTACGGCCCTTAGAATTACTTATGTCTGCCTTTTTTAGTAAAATACGCATTATAGAATATATACGTGTTGTTATGGTGCCTCAGATATGCGCAATAATTGCTTCTTAATTGAAAATCGCACAAATATGAACACCGAATCATGAGCAACATTGGTGGGCGCTGCGGATGGGGTCGGCCATTTGGCATAATGTCTGGTGCCGTTCAAAGTACCCGGTACTGTTAAGGGTGGATAAACAGAGAAATGTTCAGACACACAGACCTAAACTTTGCTTTGAACGTGACCAAGAAAAACTATCATCTTTAAGAAATTGCCAGATCCCACGTACAGTGGGAATTGATGATATGCGACGCACGAATGAGGAAGGAGATAAGTCACTTCAAAATCAGCACAACGTTAAGAGGTAGAGGTATGTTATGCCGCACATGACTTCCATGTCATGATTATCATGTTCGGTCGCTTCATTTACCTTCGTCATCTATTAACGTCACCTGATACAAACTTTGGTCTATATGTAGCTAGCGAAATGGCCGCAAGTGTGCATGCTATGAGCCTAGCATATGGAGTCATGTTCCACATTTAATCCATATCTTGATTATCATATTTGAACGCTTCATTTACATTCATCGTCCATTCACGTCACGTAATACGAAATTTGGTATATGTAAAGCAAGTGAAACGGCCGTGAGAACGCTATGAGCGTAGCATGTAGTCATGCTCTACAAGATACGCATACTATGATTATCAGGTTCAGACGTGTCATTTATTTTTGTTGTATATTCGCTTCCCGCGATACCAAATTTGGTACATGTGGAGCTAGCGCAACGGCGGCGAGCGCGTCATGAAGGGCCCAATATACTCCGATGCAACGTTCAAGCACGCCGAGGCTGGGCTCAGCGACGCCACGGTAGCAAAACGCGAACACTCTATAGGGGAGACCCGCTCGAGTTTGCCCGGCGACGCCAGCGCTTGCCTTTCCCCTGCCAGAAAAAGCGCGCAACAATAGAGTCTTCCGACCTTTCCGCTCCCTTTGGCTTCCACGCATTTGCGAAGCACGCGCTGCACGTGAAACGTCCCTCGTTCCGCGATGTCACCCCAACAAAAAAGGGGGTGACATCGCTGCGTCGTCAACTGTCACAATAACCATGCAAACACGAAGAGGTCGACTCCACCAGTGAAATTCTACCGATTCCCAAACCGATGGTACGAAACAAGCAGACGACAGAAATGGATTAAAGCTATGCGCCGAAAAAAAGTATGTAAACAATTTTTTTCATAAACATTAGCACGCGCACAATACATTCAAAATTACGTGTGTGAATTCCAGCGTCACCGTTTCTGATTAAAGCAGTGCGCCGAAAAAAAGTATGTAAACAATTTTTTTTCATAAACATTAGCACGCGCACAATACATTCAAAATTACGTGTGTGAATTCCAGCGTCACCGTTTCTCTAATCTATCGAGTTACTGGGAGATGCACGTCCCCATCTTAAAAGTATAGATTTTTCAACGCCCGTCTTTAGAGCACTGTTAAAAAATAGTGAATAAATATTTTATGCTGCTACTATTATTCGATATTGTTGGGGACGTAGTAGTTGAAGCTGTGTGCACATGTGGTATTGGTAATGTGTTTTTATATACTTTTAAATCTACGTAGCGCCGACGGAAGTGTGTGGTTGCCAAAAGCTTGGGCAACCATGAAAAAAGAAAAAAAGTGCATTAGCCGTTGTTGCACGTCCGTTGGCAGATACAGTGAACTAGTGGTTACTGAGTGTGCAGGGGCAGCCCGAACAACACGGTGCATTTTTGATACGTGACCAAGATAAAATGCCTTTATAGCAATGCGCTCTTCCCCTGCAGATTAGACACACACAAAAAAGTTTCTCTGAAAGCTGGGCGCTCATCATGATGGTACGCACGCTGTTCGTGAACTCAAAGTACCCGCGATGAGAACGGTGATAATGCAAGGAAAGACACGCGAGATAGATGTCAATTATTGTTGTGGGTCAGAAAGAAGCCCCAAATAGTCCATTTCTTTTTGAAGTGTTGTGTATACACCGCTCGATAACTTGGGTAGGAGCTAGTAAATTAAGGTATCCCAATTAATAGCAGCCACAGCGCAAGAACCGCTTAACCTAAAGCACGAGAAGCGGCCTTACCCATCCATCCAGGAACAAACATAGTGCATAGTACACAGAGTAAACCAAAGAAAACAAGTATATAATAATGAACGTACAGAAAGTTTTATCCACCTCTAACGTCGTAAACAGCGTCGTCTTTCACTTGCGAAACGCACTTCGCTCTGACGAGGACGGCGTCGTCTGCTACAACTTGCTTCGCTGCCCTTTTACTAAATTGCTGCCACGAAAAAAAATCCTCAATTGCGGCATCCTAATAAATGCGGACAGAGCGCACCGCACGCGACGCGAAACTCTCAAAAACACGTGCAGAACGCGTGCAGCGCGCGAGCAAAGAAACGCGTTTTCAAGGCAGGTTGAATGGGACAGCGGAGGGGCGAAGACTCGAGTAACGAGTTTTCTCCACGCATTGACTGACAGCGCCACGCTCCGCAGCGCCTCCCTCGGCGTGGGTCTCCCCTATAGCGTGGCGTCAGGCACGACCGGCGCGACCAGCGCCCGTCAGCGCGGCCCGGTGGCAACCGGCGCGAAATGCGATATACGCTGCATTTCGCGCCGACGACGTCACTTAGGCAGCACCGCGGCGGCCTCTCTTCGTGACGGAGGGATGCCATGTTTGCTCAAATGCGCATGCGTCAAAGCAACGCAGCTCGGCACCTGCCTGCGAGTATATGGCATGCAGATCCACAATGAAAGTGAGTGGGCACATCCACTAGTCTTTCTGAAGGGGATATGGGCGCCTGGCCTAGTAGCATCACCAAAGTGACGCGATAAAACAAACGCCGGGGCGCACGCCAGCCGGCTCACGCTGAAGTATACTGGCGCCTTGAGTGTGGCGTGTATTGATGTTCTTACATGACAAGCATCTCGTGATTATCATGTTTGCACAAGTCTCATACCTTCGTCATCGATTCACGACCCGTAATACCGAATCTCGTTCATGAGAAGCTAGCGAAACGGCCGTGAGCATAGCATGAGTGCGGCATGTAGTCATGTTGTTACATGACACGCATGTCATGATTTTGATATTAGGGCATGTCGCTTGTGTTCGCCATGCAGTTATGTCATTCCATACCAGTTTTGCAACATATCATGTGAAAGAAACCACCGCAAGAGCAGCAAGACCTTGACATGTAAATCATGACGTTTATGACATACATATCATGATTTTCATGTTATGACTAGTCAAATGTGTTCATTACGCAGTCGTGTTATATCATACCAAGTTTGGTATCGATACTAGTATCCAAACGGCAGGAGAGCTAAAAGTCGTAGGCGGCAAGATAGATAGATAGATAGATAGATAGATAGATAGATAGATAGATAGATAGATAGATAGATAGATAGATAGATAGATATACAGACAGACAGACAGACAGACAGACAGACAAACAGACAGACAGACAGACAGACAGACAGACAGACAGATAGATAGATAGATAGATAGATAGATAGATAGATAGATAGATAGATAGATAGATAGATAGATAGATAGATAGATAGATAGATAGATAGATAGATAGGCTCTAAGTCGCCGAAGTTCGCCAGGAAATGCTTCGCATTTAAAACAATCACTGAAGTGTGGCTATCGATTAGGGTCATTCGAATATGTTGAAACCATAGTTCTAATGATCCTAAATACGATCTAATGAAGCTTACAAAAGTGAATATCACATGCAGCAGAGAAGAACGCATTGTCATCTACATATATGTACGCTTGGATGTGACTGTGATGCGGAACTGAGCGTATGAAAATAATAAATAAAATGAGACAGAGGCCGGAAATCAGTACTAATGATATGTTGAGGAAGATGAATCGCGCTGGGAACAGTAAAATTTCCTATCCTTCAGAAACTCATACACTCAATATTATGTCGCGGGAAGACCAAGTTTTCTAATGAATTGAGCAGGGTGGCATGCTCCCCACTGTCGCATGCCTGCATAGAGTTTCTTAATTGGTACTAGAGGGAACTATGGCGCTAGTGCCTATGGGGGCTGCAACGCACGGCGCTTCAGTGAGCATGGGAATGATGGGTAGTACACACATTTGTCTAATATTCGTACTTCTGGCCTGTTTTAGGCTCCGTGTGTCTTGAAGCTGTTTTCTCACGAAACAAACATTAGCAAATGTTCAGAGGTGGCGCTTCACCATCTTATTTTTTTCAACTTGCCTTTACAAAACCGATCAAGAAGTTCAAAAGGGTTGAATCTTCTTTCAAAACAAAACCGAAACACGGCAATAAACGAAGCCGCAAATACGAAGACTAGTCAAATGTGTGTACTACCCATCATTCCCGTGGTCGCTGAACGATCGCAGCGCCAGAGTCTCCTCTAGTTAATTTTAGGAATCTCTATGCATGCCTGTAACGAGCAAGCTTAATGCGTCCCTCTAAATCGATATGTGCATCCAATATGCAACATACATGCATAAATACTGTCTGACAATGGTTCGATACTGAGTTATCTTCAGTAAATTGATTGATTTTAAAGCATATTACTCTCAATTAATTTTGTAAGATTGGAAGGTTATAGGATAAGCCTTATATTATCAAAATAAGCACCTATACTCCGTATTTTTGTAAGCAGGAGAATTATTTTTGCAATTTCACATTATGGAGGAATCCAACCATGAGGTAGAACGAACACGTCGTAGTGCTCTTTCCGTGCTTTGAGTTCAGATTGTGTACAATTTGCCACATCGAATAACTTAGCGAACATTCAGACACTAAACTTCCATGTGCATTAGAAGTGTGGCAGCTTGGGCTAGTTGGTATGGCATAACGATAGTTATAGCGCGAGAACTAAACGACGACACAGAGACAAGAAGGACACGAAAGACACGAGCGCTAACTTCCAACTGAGTTTATTGCGCAGAGCACGAAAATATATAGATGGAGACAGTAACCATGTGATAAAAACCATATGGCACAAAGAGCAGAATACGAGTAAGAAAAAAAAACAAAGACAAAAAACACAAAACAAAAGCACAGAAAAACGGCAAAGAAAAATCTATAAGAAAACGAAACATGATGATGATGTGTGGCGCTTTGTGGCGCAAGGGCCAATTGATGGCCAAAGAGCGCCATTTCGATGAGTAGAGATGCGGACAATGATATGTTGCGTGGCTGTATAGGGCCTTAAAATTCCTCGCGATAATGCGGGTAAAAACATAAGTATTAAGATCATGACAGTGGCGTGATATGCATATTAAAAGGGGTGACAAAGGTTTTGATAATAAAAACATGTAAACACATTTGGCACTAGCACACGTGCCTCATCAGCGCCCTTGTGCCCAAGGGCTGCGAGGCAAGTGCTTTTAAATGTAATCACTGCAGCAGCAGCCTCTCTTGAGAGGTCACGCTACGCAATCCCTGGGTATATTACATGGTAAAAATTGACATCTCTTAAAAAAGCTAACAATGATTTATGGGTGAAAAGTGGCTCCCTACCGACAAACGTTGCGGGGTGTAATGGTATATGTTGTCGGTAGGGTAATGGAAAGTGTTGTCTTCTTAGAGGGTCTAATTGTTTACATTGGATTAAAACGTGAAGAATTGTCAATGCCTCACCACATTTGTTACACAATGTTGGATCGCCACCGGACAAAAGATGTGTGTGTGTGTCGTGTATGTGTGTCCTATCCTGAGTCTTGTTAGTGTTACCTCTGTTAGACGTGATTTTGATACCGGTGGCCAATGGCCAAGGTATGGCTTGATAACGTGTAGCTTGTTTTGTGTGTGTCTATCCCACTTGCTCTGCCAGTAGTCCCTGAGCTTTCGTTTGAGAGACGGCTTAAGATCAAAGGGCGGGATCGATATGGGTGTAGAGGCACTGATTTCGTGGACGGATTCAGAAGAAAACGAAACAGAAAGGTAAAGATAATATCACTACCTGCACGCACCGAAACCTTCCTGCGCGCACTGAAAGCTGCGCGCACCGAAAAAAAGAACTCAGGTTCCGCAAAGGTTTCGGTGCGCGCAGGTAGTTATATTATCTTTACCTTTCTGTTTCGTTTTCTTATAGATTTTTCTTTGCCGTTTTTCTGTGCTTTTGTTTTTTGTGTTTTTTGTCTTTGTTTTTTCTCTTACTCATGTTCTGCTCTTTTTGCCACATGGTTTTTATTACATGGTTACTGTCTCCGTCTATATATTTCCGTGCTCTGCACAATAAACTCAATTGGAAGTTAGCGCTCGTGTCTTTCGTGTCCTTCTTGTCTCTGTGTCGTCGTTTTGTTATCGCGCTATAACTATCGTCATTCCATGTGCAGAATTTAATGTATAAGTAGGACTCAGAGCAGCTGATCAATTTGAACCCAGTGATGACTTTCTTGCGCTTTGCAGCCATGTCGAGTTGACTGACCTCTACCTTCTTTTTTTTTTCTTCATTAATCGCCTGTCGCTAAGACATTGCGGCCCAATGCAGTCGATGGTATACCAAGATCGACTGTCGATCGGTAGAAGAGAGAAAGATGAGAGGAGAGAGAATGCTTGCAGCATGCGAGAATCTTTGTGAATTCTTTCGCACTGGACGGATTCTTAAAAGTTCTGCCGCATTGAATTCGTCAAGCAGTAAGTTCTCCTAATGAGCTCATTCCATGGTGACTATAAATTTTCATGACCCTTTTAAGGAACACCAAATGGTCGAAATTGCCGAAGCCCTCCACATCGGCGTTCCTTGTAATAAATATTGAGGTTTTGTGACGTAAAACATTATTTTTACAAAGACCATTTGTCTAACAAACGATTATCGCACCATTTTTTCTTTTTATACTTTCAGGACAGCGCTGGTTTCTTGCGCGCTATGCAGGATTTCACTTTGACTCAACCAATAATGGAATAATATTGCAATAATATTGCGTGCGCGAAAGACCGACATCATTGAGAGTTTGTCTATAAATATGGTCAATGATTGTGATTATATATAGTTAACTATAGCAATATACACTGCACTGTGATTCTCCGAAGTCATTGTTTCGCTGGCTTTCATTTTCGCAGTGAGGGAATTGGGCTCTGAATCATTACATGTACCGTATGCACAGCGTATTTTCAGCATATACTGATTACTTAATATCCTGCACCCTTCCGCTTCCTGAGCCAGTGCGCCGGGGTGTGTTAGCGAGTAAAGTGCTCGGCTGCTGGAATCGAACCCGCGACATTACTGCCTCAGCGGTCGCACTTCGATGGAAGCGGAATAGTGGCGACCTTTGTACAGCGCGATGTCAGGGCACAATAAAGAATGCTAGTGGGTCAACATTTCCGAAATCATCCCCTGCGGCGTCCTCCGTGGCTTCGGTGCTGCGACGCAAAATCCCATACGTCGCAATTGTCATTAATTCCTGCGTGTGATAAAGCGTTCCACCCCAATACCCCTTTCATAGCCATTTTGGATTTTGCTCGAGTGCCCGTGGCGTACTTTGTAAACGTAATAACCAGGGCTTCAACTTCAGTGAACACTAATCATAGAATAACAAACAGCGCACCAGGGTTAGATAGGGACACAAATGATAAAAGAACACGGCGCTGAAGTCACGAGCAAATATATTTTTGAAGAAGAAAGGCTTCAGTTTCGCAATTGCATCATCGATTTTAATATCTACGCACACTTTTATAACTTTAAAAGAAACATCTACATAAGTGTATTGGACATGTTGGTAAACAGGTGTAACAGGAAAACCACACAGATTTTAACGAAACGAAAAATATAGCCGTAATTGAAATTTCGACTAATAAAATTAACTCGAGTTAAAGCAAAAACTGCCGGAACGCTTGCAGTGCCATGAGGAAGTCCCTGACTAGAACGCTTTTCACCGGAGTAACCCGTTTCGGCCTTTTCGTGTTCTTCAACGCTTTTCTTCATATTCAAGATGCGTCATCAACGTTCATACGGTGGCGCTGAAGGTCACGCATGGAAATACACCTTGAGAACGGCGGAAGTCGTCCATGTGGATGCGGATGTCTCGTTCCGTGTATTCAGACTTCCTTGTTTTTACGATTTGCATTGATCTGGACATCTGGTCTTCGTCCGTGCTCCTTGCGAACGATGCTTCTTGACCGGACAACGTAGACTCGATGTCCGGCGCGCAGCGGACACCTGCTTGTAAGGGCCAGGTCATCCACGCCACTCCGGCACCGGCTGCCGCTGCGCTGACTTCATCAAGCATTTGTCCATCGTCGGTATTCGCCGTGGTTTCGGGCTGATGGGAAGTGCACGATGCTGTTCCTCTGCCTTGGGTCGAGATGCGGGTGATCACCGATGTGACGGGGACGATGGCCGGGATGTCGATCCAATGGCATGGGCTCGTGGCTTTCCATCGGCCTTGGGCAGAAGGTCTTTGACGCATCGTGGACGCTGGCTGGGACCTTGGTACGAGAGCAGACGCACGGATCTTCTCCAGGGTCCTTTGTCGAAATGTGGTGGTGATATTCGACGTGGCTGGGGCTTTGGCACGAGTCTTGTTCCCGGTCCTTTGGGCAGACTGTGGTGGTGATCGTCGACGTGGCTGGGACTTTGGCAGAGCCATGCACGAAGACTTCGTCTGCTATGAAACCATCATCGCCTTCGGGATATTTAGACGGGCTCGTATTGCATCTATCGGTAGCCAATCGCTTGCCCTTATTTGGCTTCGTCCGTGGAGTTGCGATATTTCTATTTTTTGAGACGCATTGGGAATCGATTTCTTGCCCAGCGTTTCCGGCATCAGAAGACTGTCGCTTACCTCGATCAGCTTCTTGCTGCATACTGAAATGGGTAAGAAGTTCTCGCAGATCGGATTTAGCGTTGGGCGATGACATGTGACCAGGGCCTCTACTGGTCGATTTGAAGCTGACAGAGTGCTTCGGCTTCCGTTTTCTCTTCTTGTGCTCTGGAACGATGGTTGACGTGACCTGAAGGGGATCAGGCTCCGATGAAACAAATGAAGCTGCCGAAGCGCTGGTTTTAGCCGTGAGCTTTCAATCGCAGACGCAGCGAAAACAGCGCGAGCATTGCAAGAAACTCGAGCCCCGAATGGGCACTTCTTGCTTGCTTGCTTGTTCCTTTCTTTTGTAGCTCTCACTCACTAAGGGGGATTGGCCAAGAAGCCGGTGGTTAATGCAAGTAAATACCTATAGATTTTCTAGATTAGGGGAATATGAATACTGTGTTTTGACTGAAGTTAATTTGGCGCAATGTCAGAAAAAATGGGGGGGGGGGAGAAATAATAGAATTTGTTGAATATCTTTGGTGGAATCGTTATATGAAATTCTCCTGAAAGTTGAATCATTGCAGTGTATCAGCTAAATAATAAGTGGTAGTGTGATTAGTAAAATTCAAGAGCTGATCGCTGACTCAGCAAGGTAATCTTCTTGTGTTATATATGAATTCGCAGAGAGCCCCGCAGATGTTCCTGTCGCTGTGTCCCAAGGAAGTGGCCACAAAAGACAAAATATTGGGAGTATTAGGTGATATTCCTAATTTTCTGAACAAAATTTCGAAGCAGTTTTTTCTTTGATTTTTGAATCGGTGACATGTGATAAGAAAATGGTCGATATGTTCAGGTTCGTTACAGCTTGAGCACAGAGGGGATGGCACCAGACCAGACCTGTTTAAGTAGAAATTAAGAGGTGGTACACGGCAACGTAATTTTGTTACCAAGACTTCCAATTTACGCGTGGAACACCATTTATTATTCCATGTGAAGTGCAGGTTCAAGAAATCTGGATTCGGTATCATGGTTTTTGATGAGTTTTCAAGAAGGGAAAGTTTTCTAAACCTCGCTGCTGTTACATAAGCTGTAGGAGGCATGATTGGCACAATCGGAAGATCAAGAGATGTTCGCGCAAGTTTGTCAGCTATCTCGTTTATAAATATACTACGATGGCCTGGCAACCATATCATTCGCACTAGACGAATGTTTGCTGATATTAATGATTTAAAAGTCTCTAGTACTGCTGATGTCGACGACGATGATAAGAATGAACACACGGAATACGAGTCAGTCACTATCACAGCTGTCGAATGAGTCGCAGGAAGTTTGCGAATAGCTAGTATAACGGCCATTAATTCCACTTCAAATATTGGTGTATAATCTGGGAGGCGTAATGAAAATGACCAGAATAATGAGAGAGAAAAAATACCCACACCTGCCTTCTCGCCACTCATAGACCCATCCGTTGCAATTACTGTATTAGTACCTAATTGAGACAGGTGTTGTTCTAATAAACCAATCAAATATTTAGAGGGCAAGTGTTTAGCGTTCATGGGGAAGATATCGTCAAATTCTATTTGCACTTGGCCGATTGGTTTGACAGATGGTGTGATCTCGAATATATTAACATTTAAAGCATCTAGAAGTGTTTGAACAAATAGCCCTTGGGGTTTATATACACGGGACCAATGCTCATTGAAAAAGACACCAGGTTCGGCAAAGAATACAAATTGTCGCCTTCTTAAAGTGGATTCAGAAAATTTTAAATAGGCGTTTACTGTTCAAATACGAAATCTGCAAGCAAGGGTGTGTATCCGAGCTTCTTGATACAATACATTGTTAGCTGTGAATTTTGGCACACCTAAACAACTACGTAGGACTTCCCGCTCTAAGAGAATGAGGGGGTTTATTTTGTATGCTGGTCCACCAGAGAATAGTACACATCCGAATTCAAGAATCGGACGAACGTACATGCGATAAATCATGATCAGCGTATCTCTGCGAAAACCGGAACGGAGGCGGCCAAGCCTACCTATCATTCCAACAGCACGTGTAGCCTTAATTTTAATATATTCAATGTGGTCACGCCAGCTCAGTTTTTGATCGTACAGTACACCAAGATACTTAACACAATTAACCTGAGGTATTATTTCTTGATGGTACTGAAGAGAAATAGTAACTGGTGCGTCCAACGGAAAAACTATTATAGCACTTTTAGTTACGTTCAGGCTCAAATGAATTTTCTGAAACCAGGCTTCTAATGTTGCCAAATAACACTGTAAAGTCAAATGTAGTGAATAAATATCATTGTCAGATGCAAAGAACGCGATATCATCTGCATATACATATACTTGTACCTTATCACTCTGTGGTATTGAACTTAACAAAATGTTAAATAGCACAGGCGATAGAACAGAGCCTTGAGGAACACCCCTCGTTTGGCTATACTTCGGCGTGGAAACACCTCGTTGGAAGCAATAAAATTTTCTGTCTTTTAAAAATTCGTATATCCAATTTGTTATGTACTGCCGGAGCGTAAGCTCTTTTAGGACATTGATAAGAATAGCATGTTCAACACTGTCATATGCCTTGGCTAAATCAAGGGTTACTAGGGCCGGGTATTGTCGTCTGTGCCGAGCAAGCTTTATACGAGCCTCTAAATCAACATGCGCCCACCATATAGAGTAACCTGGTCTAAATCCAATCTGGCACGCACTGAGTATCGCATTATCTGTTATGAACTTCGTAACTCTAATGTAAAGTATTCTTTCTATTAACTTAACTACGTGTGATGTTAAAGCGATTGGCCTAATGTTATCTATCTGCATTCCTAGTCCCTGTTTTTTAAGAAGCGGTATTATTTTTGCAAGTCTCCAGTCAGGAGGTATCCAACTATTTCCAAGTGAATAGTTGACAACGTTAAGGAGGTCTTCAGGAGAGATGTCGAATAATATTTTTAACATTTCTGAAGTGACGCCATCTGGTCCAGGACCTGTGTTTGGCAGAATACGAACGACGTGCGCAAGTTCATCCCTACTTACTTCAATAAAATCATTTCCGAATGACGGTTTTGTACACTTTATTTTGATTTGTGATGTAAATATCTTCTCCAATTCTATTGCAATTTCTGTTAATGTATCTTCCAAATCAGTTGGAGAAAAAATAACTGAGTCAATGTTTACGTGTGCTGTAATAGCTTTACGATTACGGAGAAATCTGAATAGAGCTTTCTTGTTGCCGCTCTTGGATAGATAGCTGTACTGTTTTTCTTCATAATCGTCTTTCGCTTATGAAACTGTTCTCTTAAAGGTAGCTTTAGCAAATAAATAATTTCTCAAATTAGTCGGACATTGGTTGGTAAGGAGTTTTTTCCATGCAGCGTTGCGGCGTCTATAATCTCTGGCGCAATCCACATTCCATCAGGCAGATATGAATTTTCCCTTTGTTGAAGATATAGTAAACTGTGATTTTTCATTGTACACTTTAGGGTGGAACAAAGGCTCATAGCTTTCATAATAGCTTCCATATTGGGCAAGGAAGACAGCGTTGACTGTAAGTTCTTTTTAAATTTAGAGTAGTTTACAAAACTTTGCACCTGGCGATCTACCGTCACTAAAGGAATGCTGACTTCAAATACCAGAGGGCAGTGATCACTACTTGTAGCGGTATCAAGAACAGTCCAAAACGATATTGTCACACTTGAGCTAGCAAATGTCAAATCTAAGACGGACCTCGAATTACATCGAACAAATGTCGGAACTCTGGAGTTCCAACAAATAAGGTTATTCCGATTAGTCCAGTCCCACAACCGTTTTCCTGATGAATCAGTGCGGAATCCCCATGAAACGTGATGGGAATTGAAGTCTCCCGCAAATAGCATACTGTTTCTGCAAAAACTCGCAGTCACGTCAAGGGCTCTTTCATCTTGTATTCCAGCCGGAAAGTAGTTGTTGACTATAGATAGTGGCGCGCATCCGGGAAAGTGAGGGCACTTCTCGTTTTCTTCTGATCGTGGTTTTTGCCTACTAAGAGGCCGTATTCGCGTAAGCGATAGTAGTTAATATTAATGCCGTTAAAACTAGATTTACCGACGTTAAGAGGCCAATTGAGTTACTTCGTGAAATTCGAAAGGATGAGATTATTTTGGTCCTCAAAAACATGAAATTGTTATGTACAGCCTCATCTGAAAGCTTCCACGCCATTTAATTTGACACTAATGAACGCCTGTGTATGTGAAGAGTCCGTGGGGACATGTCCGAGCGATTCACAGGCGAGGTAGGTGGTCACGTGAAACTTTACGATAAGCCACTGAAGTTCGAAGTTAAGGAAAACGAACGCTGCTAATGTGAGGGCTAGCAGAGTGATGTGACGACTATAATATCGGGGTTTCGGTTCCGGTTCGGGAACCGGTTCTCCGGCCCCGGCACACTAGCGTTGTGTACAGCTTGTGGTATATAGTAATGGAGATAGTTCCGTGAGTGTTCACCTGAGCCTTGTCGCTGCAGCTCGCCGGTGCTCCGGTTAATATTAACCGGCGGGTAATATGGGTCTTCTAGTAGTTCTTGATTCCATTGCTCAAGTTCGTGATGGGTTTCTGATATTTATCGTCTCTGTTTTACCTCAACTTGTGCTAGTCTACGAATTTGGTCTGTGCGAGTTTCGGTTGCAGAACCGCTTTTCCTATACTGATGCTGACTATCCTGTGATCACTACCGAGGTCCTCGAAACTATTCTTCCTCTTAAGCTGCCCCACGTTGTTGAAGAGGGCGAGGTCTGTTGAGGTGTCTCTATTGAGACCAACGCCAACCCGTGTATGGAATGAGGGTTCGTTGTGCGCCGTCAGATCCGTCTGCTCTATGACTTCAATGACTCCCCCCCCCCTTTTTTTGTTGTATAATGGTAGCCCCTTCGCTGGTGCGGTGCGTTCAAATCGTCCCCTATGAGAAGCTTATGATTGCCTGCAATTTCGACTGTACCACTTACAGTATCATCGAGGTCATGTTTTCTGGCCTCAATAGAGGGTTTGCAGGGGATATTTTGTACGATGGTGCTGCTTTCTTTCTTGTTGCGTGGACTAATTTCGATAAGAATGTGAGTTATGTCCGCCACCTTCATGTCCTGATAGACGGTGACTAGGCCCTTTCTGGCCAACGTGGTTTTGAGAATTTTCCAACCATTGCCTTCGGCTTGCTGCCTTTGGTTTTGTAGCCTGCCAGTGGCGGAGGGTTTCTTGAAGAGTGATAACGTCTGGCTTTTCCTTTTCGTTTTTTAATATATTGCGTTAATACCTATCATTTCCTTTCAAAGCCATGGCAGTTCCATTGTCATGTATGCGGACTCTCTTTTTTGCTTTTAGCCGTCATGTACAAACGTAGCTGGGAAACGAACGTTGCGTCCTTGACCAGTGGGCGTTACCTGGGGTTTTAGGGCACTGCCATTGCGCGACGGTCTGGCTAGCTCGGAACTTGAAGACAAAGTTTAGGCCATCCAGTAGGGCCGAGAAGCGGTGGAAAGGCTAAAATTTATCGCAGCCGCCTGGATGACTTAGGCCTGGCAGCTAATCTGCTGGTTTTAAATAAAGTTTGGTCCTTCATCCACCCATCTATAGAATGGGGAACAAGAATTATGTAGTGTGATGAAGGGAGATGAATTAGTCAGTCTTACAAAAATATAAAAAGACTAATTATAAGATCACGTACGAATAAAGTAAGTAAAATACTATTTATTATTGAAATAAATGAATAAATTCAAATGGATAAGAACTAAATTTTCATTAGGAATAGAGAAGTGAATTTACTTGATTCTTTTGGAAATTCGCAGACCGCTATGCAGACGTTCCCGTTGCCGTGGCCCAGAGAATAACCCCAAAAAGAAAGGATATTCTCAGAATTTAGAGTAATGGTTAATGGTTATTTTTCAGAACTAGACTTTGAAATGTTTTTTTCTGTGGCTTGCGAAACGTTGGAGAGTAAGTAAAAAAAGATCGATTTATTTTAGGCTCCTGACAACAGAAGAAAGAGGAGATGGGAGCTGACCAGACCTGCATAAATAAGAACTAAGAGGCGGAATCCGCCATCGAAGTTATCTGACGCACACTTACTATTTGCGAGTGGACTGAGGTACCATTTATTATGACAAGCAAAAGAAAAATGACTGTATTCTTGAACAAGTGACCTAATTTTCATGGACTCCTGATGAATGAATGAATAAGTTTTATTTCCGTATCCAGCATGTGTGTTGTTCGGGCGAGACGGCACAAGGAGGTACCAGAAGACCTTGTCTCCGTACAGCCTCTCTGGCCGGCTGCATAGCCCATTTTTGGTCTTGAACCTCCGAGCTAAGCAGCACAAGCCACCACGGCTTCCGGAGGGCCTCAGGAAAATTTGTTGACAAGTTGTCGCTTTCCCATAATATATGTTTATAAGACGCCCTTTCAGTTACACATAGCTTACATTTATTTTCTTCGTATAAGTGTGGGCAGCTCCTGTGGAGGTGCACAGGGTTCGGGTAGAAGTTCGTCTGTAGCTGTCGGTATTCCTATGCTTCTTGCCTGTTTAGACAAGGGTGAGGTGAGGAAAGACGCGCCTTGCTTCTTTGTAATGTTGCATGTATTTTGTGTAGCTTGTAAGTCGGTCTTTGTGTGAAGCCTGATGTAAAGAATATTTATTACAAAAATAAGAATTCGCTAAAAAATACGGTATCAGGCACAATAAACCGTACAGGCAAAGCCACCTAGAAAAATTTCTAGGTGGCTTGGATGCAGGGCCATCGAAAAACCACCGCAGGAGGGTGTCAGTGATTTCGCGCCTATTATTCTGTGCAATGCTACGCATAATATATGCTAGAAGCTGTTTGGCACACACTCATTTTCTGTGCGAATGCCCTTACCTGATCTTACTCCGATAGCAATTATATGCACACTATGGGCTGATATTTGCCGTCGCCGTCATGTCTCGGATATAAATAAGTATGTATAGATGCATGAAAGGCACCAAGAAAAATAAATAAAAAAAAGTTCTAGGGCACCCACCGGACATGCGAACCAGCGACCCCCAACTCTTCAGCCTGCTGCATTAACCAACTAGACGACGCCGCAAATATTTTTCTTAAACTTATGAAACCAAAACCAGTAATTGTAAACAACGCACAATACAATTCATCACGAATCACACAAACACACACAAACATCATGAATTGTGAAGCCATTCGTGAACGAGGTCCAAAGTCTCAACAACACTGTGCACTTGATCACAAATGAGTTGTGGTGACGCTTGCACCATTAAAATATCACATGAATTTGTCGCCGCAACAGCGTACATCTCACCAGAAACCTTGTGGACTGAGGTCATGAACTTAGTAGTGAGCAACTTCCGTGCGGTGTGTCTACAGGATGTTCCGGTGATAGTCAGTGGAGACTTCAATGTACTTCGACGTGAAAACCAGTGGTCTGTCACGTTTGTAGACGCCCAACTTGAACTTGGCCTCCCGTTGGACGTAACGCAGTCAAGTATTCACAACAACATCCTTTTGGGTACTGTTGTTACTGCATTACTGACAGTCCAAGCCCAATCGACCATGTTCACTACATTTT
The DNA here is from genome assembly GCF_013339725.1 of Rhipicephalus microplus. Taxonomy (NCBI): domain Eukaryota; kingdom Metazoa; phylum Arthropoda; class Arachnida; order Ixodida; family Ixodidae; genus Rhipicephalus; species Rhipicephalus microplus. Next base: position 92,018 of record NW_023611510.1, on the reverse strand, counting down.
CACATGGTTCCTAAATCTCTAAACCTGACTTCTTTTAACAGCCTGATGTGCTGCCATCTCATTCATTGTTGCGGCCTTTGCCGAAGCTGTGACTTTTTTTTTGCATCTCACGTCGTAAAGGGACACCAAAGAAAAACATTGAATTCATTTAGATGAGTAGATAGTGTGTTCAAGACCTCTGACCCTTTCATTCACAAATAATGGTGCGTTGTCTTTTGATTCGTGAGCCTATGTAACTAAAGTTAATGAGGGTGTAACTAGTTATCTAAATATCTTGTCATCAATTACCTTCAGTACTAGCATAAAATGAATGCACTCTTAGGCCTGAAATGCATTCATAGTTTTTTTTTAGTTGTAGTATTTCGCGTTGGTCCTAGAATGCAAGGTCGAACAATCGTCCAGCATGGCTCTTAATATGATGGTTTTGGGACGTGGAACCCCGCATATCAATCAAATCAACATGAAACTGCAGCAATATACAACATAATGAAGTTGAGTGATCGCCTGTTGTCCCCTTAGGAGGGCTGTGCGAGTGCTCCCACTGTTTCAAGTCATTTGATGAAACACGTGGTGCGTGACCTCCCATTGAAGTTTCCATGTACATTTGTGTACACCTTGACTGAAAGGGTTTTGGTATGAGAGGTTTATTGTCCCGAAACCACCATATCGTTATGAGAGATGCCATAGTGGGGGCTCCGAAAATTTCGACCACCTGATGTTCTTTAGGGTGCACCCAAATATGAATACACTTCTGACCTACAGCATTTTCGCTTCCCGTGAAAATGAAGCCGCCGCAGCCGGGATTTGATCCCGTGACCTGCGGTTCAGCAGCCGAGCACCTTAGCCTCTAGACCACCGCGGCGGGGCAGACTTAAAAGGCTGTCGTTAGTTTCACTATCGTGCGTTCATTAATGGAGGAGAAAATAAAGTTCAAAGTTTTATTTTTAAATGTCCCACTGAAATCTCCGCAAATGACGTCAGATATTACAAAGTGTATTGCACTTTGGCGACATTGGCTAGACAAAACTTTTTCCATCCTGCTATGTTCAGCCTCTGTTCGCCTCGGTGGGCGATGAGTTATTTTGAATTAGTAACTCGTGGGTCCTCGTAAGTGCCGTCAAAATATGCGACGTCATGGTGAAGGGTGTGGAACCGCAAAGTGGTGTCACGACCCAGATGTTTTGCGCATTTTCTAGCTCACCAAGCGTCTTATCGGCGCAAGCGTCGTGTTCTTGGTATTGTGGAAGAGCGAAGTCTTTAACACGAGAAAAATAGTTTTGCTAATTAGTGTCCCGTTAATGACTCTTAGCTTAGACAGCTCCAGTGAGTCGGAAGTATACACAGCGACATTTCTGGACGTTGACGCATTTATTGCGTTTTACTTATGCACAATATCAGGTAAAATGCGTGAAGCAAATATAAAACGTAGAAGAAGGCTGCATGCAAAGGCAGACACGTAAAGAAAGAGATTACAAGAAATAATAATACGCTCCCGCAATATTCACTGCGGTCCGACAATCTCGCCAGATGACGAACATTGGTCGTGCCGTCCTTCAGTCTAGAGGGGGTGCATGTGGAAACCGTACGGAGCCCCATACATTAGCTCTACTTTGTAACCACTTTAGTTGACGCCCTGACGCCATCTCTGGACGACTATGGCGGCCGCAATGAGTGGAGACATTTCGGCGACGGCGAAAGCTGCGTCGTAGTAGGAGTCGCTGCCATTCTTGAGGTCGGCCGGGCGCTCGCCTGAGTGATCGGGCGGAGGCCTGGCGGGACCGGGCTTATTGCCCCTAAGCACGCAAAGCCCGGTGGACACGTCGCACGTCGTGTCTTCCGGACACAGCGAGCAGAATGGCGCCGGCTGGTAGACGGGCTTTCCGGTCAAGGGCGCCTTCGGCCCGTAGAAGCAGACGTAGAGGAAGAGATTCGGCTGGGGCCGCATGTTCGGCATGAAGTTGCGTGTGTAGCTACAACCGACGGCGTACGTGTCGGCCGCGACCAGTTGGACGAAGTCCTGGGTGTTGAGGGCGTCCTCGTACTTGACTAGCTCCTTCCTGGGCAGGGCGATGTTTTGGTCGAACCAGTTGCGGATCACGACGCGCCAGATGATGGGCGTCGTCTCGGTATTGCCCCACTGGGTGTACACGTTTAGGCCGACATCGGGAAAGTCGTTGGTCCCGTACAGCGGGTCAGTGGGGCTGCGAACCTGGCCCATCCGGTTGGCGCACCGTCGCCCCTTAGCCTCGGCAACCCTGGCGAGCTCGTCGTCCCAGCGCATCTCGAGCATGTTGCCGGCCGACGGGTAGTCGGCCAGGCGACCCAGGGCCACATGACTGCGATAGTGGTTGTGCGCCCACAGGATCCTTGTGCTCATGAAGGACGCGTTGGTGAAGTACGTGATGCACGTCTGGTACGGGTCGCCCTTGCACATGATGTGCGACTGGTTGTACGGCTTTTGGCAGAAGTCGGGCCTTGGCACGGGCACCGGTGGTGAAAGCGGTGGCAGCAGCTGTCGTAGCGGTCGCTCGTCGTGACCGCCCGTGGTTGCTGAAGGCTGTTGTTGCGGCTCGGCCGTGCATGGCAGCAAAAAGATGAGCCACGTAGCCGTCCAGCGCATTCTTCTTCTGTCACCGTCCACCGTCGCGTGCACGCGGCTCGAGCGAGGGCGCGTGGCTGGCGATGGAGGCCGAAGAAGAAGCGTACACGGTATTTTGTGGGCATTGTTTAACCATGCTGATTCCTATTCAAGGTAATAAATAATTGTCTTATCTGAACGAGTGACAAACAACTATTGCACTCCTTTCATTCTGCCTAGGGTGTCTTTTCTTTTTTTTCTTTTTTTCTGGTGGGTTGTTTCGATATTGAAAAAAAATCTTACTTAAGTCATCGATTCTTGGCCGATCCCCCTAAGTGGGTACGAGCCATGGCTGTGGAATCATCATCATCATCATCATCATCATCATCATCATCATCATCATCATCATCATTTTGTGGGCAGTGCCTTGCTTGCTTGCTTGTGCTACGGCACGTGTACCTTGATTTTTGCTCTAACCCACTACGGGTGGTGGACTGGCCACGAAACCAGCAGTTAATATTGTCACGTGCTAAGAGCTCGAAGGAACGTATAAAGGGACGCGACTGTCAAAAATCTCAGAGACCAAGAAGGACGTCTCCGCTGGCACGGGTTGCTCGTCTTCGCCTTCCTCGTTCACCGGCACAGAACTGACCCACTGTTCACTGGCACAGAACACCAGGCGGCATTACTCCTCCTCCCTAGAGAGCATCGACCCGATGCTCAAACAAAAGTGTGCGCAGCCGTGGGTCGAAGTAGGTAACACAAAAAACAATAAACAAATTAGTGCACGAGAGAAAATGCGTCCTGGGCCCGGCAATCGGAAATAAACGGCATTCACTGTTCACACGAAGAGTTCACTGGCACAAGAAAAAAATTCGCATCACCGCGTAAAGTATGGTTTTAGGCGGACTACGTGTACAGTCTCTGGACGTGGTAACCTGCGCTGTGATGATGGTGAGCCTCCGTCTGGAACCACTTCGTAGTTCACGTCGCTCACACGTCTGAGTACTTTGTAAGGTCCAAAGTACTTCCTCAAGAGTTTCTCACTGAGACCTCGCCGCCTGATGGGTGTCCAAACCCAAACTTGGTCACCAGGTTCATAATAAACTTCTCGATGGTGGTTGTTGTACCGCCGTGCATCTGCACACTGTTGAGTTCGGATGTGCGCACGGGCCAGTTGACGTGCTTCCTCAGCGCGCTGAATGTACTCATTGATGTCGGGGGCTAATTGGTCGAGCTTGTCGATGTCCTCATATGGAATCATGGCGTCCAGCATAGTTCTAACATCTCCACCATAAACGAGTCGGAATGGCGTGAAGCGTGTAGTTTCCTGCGTTGCAGTGTTATACGCAAATGTTACGTACGGCAGGATGTCGTCCCACGTTTTGTGCTGCCCATCCACGTACATAGAGATCATGTCGGCTAGCGTTTTCTTTAGCCTTTCTGTTAAACCATTACTCTGAGGGTGATACGCAGTGGTCTTCGAGGGGTTGTGTAACTCAACCTGAAGATATCATCCAAAATTTTCGCTGTGAACGATGTCCCTCAATCAGTGATGACATATGACGGGGCGCCATGCTGTAGCACAACTTGATGCATAAAAAAAATGGCAACTTCAGATGCGGTCCCTCGTGGCAACGCCTTCGTCTCAGCGTAATGCGTCAAATAATCGGTTGCGACAATAATCCATTTGTTGCCAGAAGAAGACAAAGGAAACGGGCCTAGGAGGTCCATACCCACTTGTTCAAACGGTGTACGTGGTGGATCGATCGGTTGTAGGTGACCTGCAGGCTTTAAATTTGGTGTCTTGCGACGCTGGCATTCACGGCATCCCTTCACGTAGCGTTTGACACAGGCAGACACTTTAGGCCAGTAGTAGAGTTGCCGCACCCGATCCATAGTTCTCGAGTAGCCCAGATGGCCAGATGTGGGCTCGTCGTGGCAAGCTAATAAGACGTCATCGCGGAGGGCTTTAGGCACGACGAGAAGATGAGATCTGTCACCAGCACCGGCGTTCCGTTTGTATAAGACGCCATTTCGTAGGCAAAATGATGGCAACGTTCGCGACATTGGACGAGGAATGGGCGCGGTGCCACCTTCTAAATGATCTATAATCATTCTTAGATCGGCGTCATTTCGTTGATGAGACATCAGATCCGGTCCGCTGACAGTTGCCACGAAGGCACCGTCCTCTTCTGCGCTAGTACTGGCGGATTGAAGAGGTGCTCGTGATAGCGTGTCGGCGTCTTCGTGCTTTTTGCCTGACTCGTACACGATGGTGACATCAAATTCCTGTAGGCGCAGACTCCATCGTGCTAATCGTCCTGAAGGGTCTCGTAGATTGGTCAACCAGCACAAAGCATAATGGTCAGTCACCACTTTAAATGGTCTTCCATAGAGATATGGCCTAAACTTTGTTATTGCCCAAATGACCGCGAGACATTCTTTTTCTGATGTGGAATAGTTAGATTCCGCGCGAGACAGTGTGCGACTTGCGTAGGCTATTACCCGTTCAATGCCATCTTGTCTTTGTACCAAAACAGCTCCAAGACCGATATTGCTGGCATCAGTGTGTACTTCAGTGTCAGCATCTTCATCGAAGTGGCCGAGCACGGGAGGGGAAGAGAGCCGGTGCTGTAGTTCCGCAAAGGCAGTCTGCTGGTCGTCAGCCCAGACAAATGGTGTATCATCACGCGTGAGGCGTAATAGTGGCTCCACAATGTTAGAGAAATTTTCAATAAAGCGCCGGTAATACGCGCACAGACCCAGAAACCGTCGAAGACTATTCTTGTCTGTTGGAGGTGGGAAAGCGGTGACGGCATCAGTTTTGTCAGGATCAGGCCGAACACCAACGGCGCTCACGACGTGACCAAGAAACTTTAATTCTTCGTAGCCGAAATGACATTTCTCAGGCTTGAGTGTGAGATCGGCCAATCTAATGGCTTCGAACACATTCCGAAGGAGACGAAGATGTTCGTCAAACGTTTCTGAAAACACAACGACATCATCGAGGTAGACGAGACAGCTTTTCCACTTGAGGTCTGCCAGGACGGTGTCCATCATTCGTTGAAATGTGGCTGGAGCGGAACAGAGGCCGAAAGGGAGCACTTTGAATTGATAAAGTCCATCCGGCGTTACAAAAGCGGGCTTTTCCCGGTCACGTTCATCGATCTCTATTTGCCAATAACCGCTCTTCAAGTCGACGGACGAAAAATACTTCGCACGTCGCAGCTTGTCCAGAGAATCATCAACTCTGGGCAACGGGTACACGTCTTTCTTTGTGAGATTGTTCAACTTTCTGTAGTCGACACGAAAGCGAAGCGTGCCATCTTTCTTTTTCACAAGAACGACTGGTGATGACCAAGGGCTGCTTGAAGGCTGTATCACGCCCTCTTGAAGCATTTCCTTAACCTGCGTTTGAATCGCGTGCCATTCGGTTGGCGAAACACGATAAGGCTGCTGCGTATGGGATGCGCGTCGTCGTAGGTGATAATACGGTGTTTTGTTATCGGTGTTTGACGTATCTTCGATGAACGTGCAAAGCATGTGTGGAACTCTAGCAACAGCTCGCTCAAACGCAGCTTGTTCGCTTCAGAAAGCGTTGGATTGATGTCGACGCTGCGGAAAGGCGTTTCAGCAGTGCCGATGGCCTCGGAAGCAAAACACTCGGTAACATTGGCGACTGGGTCGGCGTAGGCGATGACAGTTCCAGGAAAAAGGTGCCGGTGCTCGTAGCTGAAGTTTGTGACAAAAACGTTTGCAGTGATCATCACGAAGGTCAACAGGCTTCTCGCTACGCAGACACCCCTGAGACAGCAAAAGAAGTGATTTCTTTCTACGACTGCTTCACCGTGCATCACTCCGTCCCACGCCACCTGAACCACAACAGTTGCACGGGGTGGTAACGTGACAGCGTCGTCGACGACGCGAAGAGACACTCGGGAGTGGCTGGGGTCGGCGTAAGCTGTTGTGGCGTTTGTGGTCGCGAAAGTGACGAGACATCGTCGAATGTCAATTATAGCACCATGCTCCCTGAGAAAATCCATGCCGATGATCAAATCTCGAGAACACTGCCGGAGAACGCTTAAACTAGCAACAAAGGTACAACCGCGGACTTGCAGTCTTGCCATGCACATACCGAGTGGCGTGACGATATGCCCGCCAGCTGTACGAATTGGCGTTCGGTTCCAAGGCGTCGTTACTTTCTTGAGAAGGGCGGCCAGCTTTTCGCTAATTATGGAATAGTCCGCACCAGTGTCCACTAAAGCGTGACTTCGCGACCATCTAGCAGAACAGGAATATCTAAGACACTCTTCCGCAATCAGCCGGTGGTGTCGTTGTCGATGTATCGTCGGTATCTTCAGTCCGCGTCGATAGGGGTCCTTGAGCATGATCAGTGTGAGCGGCCTTGCCCCTGAAGATCGCTGAGGCTAGTTTTCCCGACGCGGGCTGGGTGACCGGCCCTGCGCCACGCCCGCATAGGTGCGATGATTCGGCGAGAACCACCGCGGTGATGGAGAGCGTGAGTGGTGCCGAGATGTCGATCCGCGCTGCTGAGCAACGTAGTCAGTATGTACCAGGCGGGCCACCGCTTAATAAATCGGGATGATCCCACCTCACCTGGCCACCTTGAGAGAGGGCGCGCGCGCGGCGCGGCAGCCATCAATAAACAGTCCCTTGCTAGCTAGCGTCTCGTGTGGTTGTGTCTTTGCTGAGCGCGTAAACAGAACATGGTGTCAGAAGTGTACAGTCGAACCCTGCGCTGAAGATGGACTGCCTACCACCACCCGAGCCACTTGTACTGACAAATACTCCGGCCGACAACTGGAAAAAGTTCCGCCAACGAATCGAACGCTACTTCAAAGCTACTGAGACCAACAAGAAACGGACGCCAGCACAGAAGGCTGCCATCTTTCTACACGTCGCGGGCCCAGAGGCAATTGAAGTGTTTAACACCCTACCTCTATCAGCAGAACAACGAGAGGACTATGACTCGATCGTCAAAGCCTTCGAAGACTACTGCACGCCTCGGTGCAACGAGACATTCGAGAGGTACGTTCTGCGCAGTCGGCAACAACAGGATGGTGAACCTTTCGAACAGTTTTTGCGCGATATTCAGTTGAAAGCACAGACTTGTAATTTTGGCGAACTTAGGGACTCGATGGTGAGGGACCAGATAGTGTGCGGTATCGTCGACAAGAAGCTACGTGCACGCCTGCTTCAGGAGAAGGACTTAACCCTAGAATCAGCTGTAGAAATCTGCAAAGCCGCGGAACTGGCAGCAACGCAGAACCGGGCTCTTGAAAGCGAAGCGAAAGTGCAGAGAGTCGAAAAAATTGCAAACGCTGCCGGACAGTCTCGTACGAGCGGACAACGTCGACGCTGTGGCTACTGTGGCAAGATTCACGGACCAAGACGCTGCCCAGCGTTTGGAAAAACGTGCACGCTGTGCAACAAAAGAAACCATTTTGCAGCTTGCTGCAGGAGTAGACGCGGCGTTCATGAGTTAGGCGTCGCTGCAACAGAAGATGCACTGGAGGAGTCCTCGGACGCTACCGATGAAGACATTCAAGTTCTCACGGTACAAATCAGAAACGTGTCCAAAAATCAGGATTGGACGGTGGCAGGGGACCTTGCCGGGCACCCGACAGAACTGAAAGTGGATACAGGAGCGCAAGCGAACATATTGCCGTACTCGTACTTTCGCAGGATGCGTTTGCCGACCATGGTGCGGCCATCGACCACAGTACTTACTAACTACGAAGGAAGCAAAATACATCATTTGGGCGTTATCAGTCTGCCACTACGTCTAGGAGAGCAGCAAGAGAATATCAGTTTTTTTGTGGTCAAGAGAGGCAAGCAAGTCCTACTCGGATTGAATGCAGCAGAACGTTTCGGGCTGATTTCCCGCGTTCACGATGTATCTTCAAGAAGTGACGTTAGCACCGACTGGGTCACCGAGTTCCCGGAGTTATTCCACGGTCTGGGCTGCATCCGTAGACCATATTCGCTGGCAATGAAGGATGATGCGCGCCCCACGATCATGCCGCCGAGGAAAGTGCCACACGCACTGCGAGCGCCACTTAAGCAGGAGTTGGCCCGGATGGTCTCGCAGGGCATCATATGCAAAATGGAAGAGCCGTCAGACTGGGTGAGTCCACTTGTTCTTATTATGAAGAAGAATGGCCGCATGCGAATATGCCTAGACCCGCGGTACATTAATCGAAGCCTTAAACGCGAGCATTATCAGCTACCCTCACGTGAAGAAATAGAAGCAGAGCTGGCAGGAGCGGTGATGTTCACCAAGCTTGATGCCAATAGCGGGTTTCACCAGATCCCCTTAGACGAAGACACTTCAAAGATCTGCACCTTTAGCACGCCGTTCGGAAGATACCGATTTTTGCGCCTGCCATTTGGTATCGCGTCCGCCCCCGAAGTATTTCAGAAGGCAATGACGGAAGTGTTTGAAAACCTGCCGGGCACACGCGTATATGTCGATGATATTTTAATTTGGGGTGCATCAAAAGAGCAGCATGATCAACGCCTGCGTGCAGCACTGATGGCAGCGAGAAAGGCTGGCCTGACACTGAACAAAGAAAAGTGTCTGTTCGCGAAGGCCGAAGTTAAATTCCTGGGAGATTGTATCAGCAAAGAAGGAATAAAACCCGATGCTAGTCTCATTGAATGCGTTGCCAACATGCAAAAGCCGTCGAGTAAACAGGAAGTTCAAAGGTTTTTAGGTATTATGAATTACTTTGGCAAATTCATACCTAATCTCTCAAAAAGAACTGACGCCCTTAGGTCATTGATAAAGAATGATGTTGAATTCATATGGGAAGTTCACCATGACAAAGAATGGAAAGATCTTATTAAGGCTTTGACATCGGCTCCAGTGATCGCAGTTTTTGACCCATTGAAGCAAACGAAACTCTCAGCTGATGCATCAAGCTTTGCAGTAGGTGCTGCTCTTCTTCAACTCCATGACCAAGATTGGCGCCCAGTGGGTTATGCTTCAAGGGTGCTCTCAAAGGCTGAAACAAAATATGCACAAATTGAAAAGGAAGCGCTGGCCGTGACGTTTGCTTGTGAGCGTTTCCGGGAGTTCGTACTGGGGTTATCAGTGACAGTCGAAACAGACCACCGACCTTTGCTTGCTATTTCACAAAAGAACCTGAGTGAAATGCCGCCACGATTGCAGCGCTATTTCTTGAGGCTAATGCCTTTTGATATCAAATTGCAGTATGTTCCTGGGAAGCATCTGCTAGTGGCGGACACGCTGTCCCGAATTCCAGGAACCCAACCGAGTGACGGAGAAAGCGAACAAGACGTATGCATTCATGCGACTCGCGTGCTAGCCAGCATCGTAAGTGAGAACACGAAGACTGAACTGACCTCTGCAATCCTGGCGGACCCATACCTCAAGCAAGTGGTGGAGGCACTCCAGGAAGGACGACCAGTCTCAGGCGAACTAGCTCCATGTTTGTCAGAACTGTCATATGTTGATGGAGTGCTTTTGCGGGGCAGCAGGGTGGTAATCCCAAAGAGTCTGAGGCGATCCATGCTGCAACGTCTTCATGAAGGCCATTTGGGAATGAGCAAGTGCAAAGCCAGAGCACGCCTTCTGATGTACTGGCCTGGGATGAATGCTGACATCAAGTCACTCATTAGCAAGTGTGCCACATGTCAGCACTTTGCCTACCGGCAACCTTCAGAGCCACTGTTATCGAGGGAAATCCCAACGCGGCCGTGGCAGCGAATTGGTGTCGACCTATTTGACCATGGGGGCAAGCGTTACCTGGTTGCGTACTGTGCCTACTCCAACTACCCAGAAGTGGAACAGTTGCCTCAGTCAACAAGTCAGGTCGTAGTGGACACACTAGGGACCATGTTTGCTCGCCACGGTATACCCATTGAAGTCTGTACCGATGGAGGACCACAGTTCACATCGCGAGAGTTTAGACAGTTTGCAGTAAAATACGATTTTACTCATACCATATCCAGTCCACACTTCCCCAGGGCCAATGGTCTAGCTGAGAAAGGGGTACAGGTCGTAAAGCGCCTCTTGAAGAAAAGTGAGTACGCTGGCGAGGAGTTTTGGGTTGCACTGCTCAATTATCGAATCTCGCCCCTGATAGACGGACGCACACCAAGTCAGCTCCTTATGGGACGGATGCTTCGGGGACGACTTCCAGACTTCTCATCGGCTTCGACATCGTCAGTGCGGAAACATCCACAGGATCACTGCAAAGGCATACCTCTCACACCTCTCTCCGAAGGGGACGTCGTCAGAATAAGAAACGACAAGGGGTGGTTTCCGAAAGCCCGAGTAGAGAAACTTGCTGGCCCTAGATCTTACATAGTCTGTACAGATGAAGGCCGGCGTTATCGAAGGAATCGTCAGCATCTAAAAAGGACGCCCGAACACTTAGACCCACTGGATGACAAGGATGTCGCACCGATAATCCCGTCGCCTATACAGCATAGACAACATTCAACATCAGATACAGCGCCCGATTTGACAACAGCATCCGCATCACGAAAGGAACGACATCCGTCACAACAGGCGCCTGCATCGGATGCTCTACTGAACCAGTCAGCTGCACGTGCACCACCCATTGCAAGTCAACCATCAAGGGACCCCGACGTGGTCCCGTCCCAGCATAAGGTCACTTGCCAGGCACAAGAAGCAGCCGACTCGAGTCTCAGAAGATCAACTAGGCCACGTAGAGCACCGACGCGCTTTGCCGACTACATCACCTAAAGAAAAAGGAGGATGTACCAGGCGGGCCACCGCTTAATAAATCGGGATGATCCCACCTCACCTGGCCACCTTGAGAGAGGGCGCGCGCGCGGCGCGGCAGCCATCAATAAACAGTCCCTTGCTAGCTAGCGTCTCGTGTGGTTGTGTCTTTGCTGAGCGCGTAAAACAGAACAGTCAGCGATTTCCGGAGGCCGCTGGCCGAACCTAGGAGGTGGGGAGTTGGCCGAAAAACCACGAAGTCCCAGCTGTCGATAAGTACACTGTCGGTAGATGTGCCCAGGTTCACTACAGTGATAGCAAAGCGGACGTCGATCGGGGGCCCGCCACACGTCTGATTTTCGCGGAATCGGTCGGCGGTCACTGAAGTACGGGCCCGCTTGGACTGCCTGAGCATGGCTGGGGCTGTGTTATAAGGCGGGGTGAAATGTTGTGCAGGTTGGCGCAGAGTTTGGTCTGCCGGAAGCATGGCAGGGGCCGCGGTGGGAAGCGGAGCCAAAGGTGGTGCTGGCTGGAGGAGAGTTTGCGCATACGACATGCGAGGGAAGTCATTTAAGGGCCGTGGCTCTGTCTGACAGGACGGTTCTCGTAGTGCCTGCTGAACTTCATATCGGACGATGCCGGACAAAGAACTGACAGTGGGCGCTGAGGGTGCAGAAAACTTCTGCAGTTCTTCGCGAATTATGGAGCGTATGAGCTCTCGGAAGAAGTCGACGTGGGCCCCAAGACCACCCATGTAGTCCGTAGCAGAAGCAAAGTTCACTTGTCGCTCGTACGTCGGGGTCCGTTGCCGAAGCGTGCTTTCAATCAGGACGGCTTCAGCAAGAAACTCTGATGTAGTCTTGGGGGGGCTGCGTACAAGACCACCGAACAACTGCTCCTTCACTCCACGCATCAGGTAACGCACCTTCTTCTTTTCCGGCATGTGAGGGTCGGCTCATCGAAAGAGACGCGTCATGTCCTCAACATACATTGCTACGCCTTCATTTGGCATTTGCATACGGCACTGGAGTTCACGTTCGGCTCGCTCTCGGCGATCGGGACTTACATACGTTTCAAGAAGTCGGCGTTTGAAGTCCACCCATGACGTGAACACACCTGCCCGGTTTTTGTACCAAACCCGTGCCCCGTCATTCAAACTGAAGTAGACATGTCGGAACTTGTCTGTGTCATCCCACATGTTATGAGTGGCAACGAAGTCATAGTGGAGTAGCCAATCTTTAACATCCTCATGGACAGCACCATGAAAGGGATTCGGCGTTTTTCGTTTGAAGAGTGTATATTGCGATGGCGTTGCGCCTTCCATACCGGCTGGGTTGGAGCCGCTTGGAACGGCGCTTCCTGGAATAGTTGGGGCCATCATCTCTTCAGAGAGGAGTCCGAACTCAGGGTCCAGTCCACGGATCCTGCGGCTAGCACGGTGAACAGGCGTAACCACCGGTATGGGGCTGGAGCTTCTTGTACTAGGAGGGGTTCGGTGCATAGGGTACCCAGCACCTCCACCAGTTGTCACGTGCTAAGAGCTCGAAGGAACGTATAAAGGGACGCGACTGTCAAAAATCTCAGAGACCAAGAAGGACGTCTCCGCTGGCACGGGTTGCTCGTCTTTGTCTTCCTCGTTCACCGGCACAGAACTGACCCACTGTTCACTGGCGCAGAACACCAGGCGGCAATATAATGAAAGATATTTTTGGTTTTGAAAGGGGATGTGGAACAAATCAATCACCAAAGGGGTGCCACCATGTAGAGAATATCATTTTCACTTTGATATCGTCACAATAGTCACCTTGTTTTCGCAGCTTTATTATGACTGACTTCGCAGACACTAACAATAAAGCTTTGTGAATAAATGCGTTCCGCCTTTGTAGGTTACCCGAACAAAGCACTCATAACTAGAATAGGCTAATATATAATGCGATCAAGTACCGTTTAGAAAAATCCCATCTTTATTCCGTGTAGCTGCGTGTTTGTTACCCCTGTGGTAGTCCAACACGGACGCAGAACTTGACTATAGCCATATTAGGCGTGGACAACATAATGACGGTGGTCTCGGCTCGTTCTTTTAATCTTCTCAGGGTGAATCGGAAAGGGTGAGATGTAGAACATTATAGATCCTGGGCTTGGGTCACCCTCGAAGGAACGTTAAGGCTTTGCCTTAATGCCGCTTCGCAGAATGTGTCCTTAGCCCTGCCGCGGAGGTCTAGTGTCTAAGGTACTCGGCTGCTGACCCGCAGATCACGTGATCGAATCCCGTAAGCGGCGACTGAATTTTCGATGGATGCGAAAATGCTGTATATAGGCACATGGGCTCAGATTTGGGTGCACGTTAAAGAACGCCAGGTGGTCGAAATTTCTGGAGTCCAACACTACGGTGTCTCTAATAATCATACGGTGGTTTCGCGACGTTAAACACCACATTATAATTGGAAGGTGTACTTAAAAATAGAAAATATCTGTTTTATACCCATCTTTTTACCAAAACGCTCTTTTCTACCAAACTTTTGTTTTGGTTCTCAGTTTGTGCTCGTTTTTTTAGCGTAACCATTTCCTTTTAAGCCAGCTCTCGAATGGTTGCGGACACGTTATCATTTACCTTATTAACATAAACTGACTCGTTCATATATTACAATAAAGGACACCAAAATTATCACCCTCATTTTTGCTTCACCAAAGATTATCTTCATTACATATGCTTCTCCCTTCATTTTCTCCTTGCTCTACGTTTTCATTTCTTTATTTTGTGTTTCACATTTTCTATTTCCACACGCGTCTTGGCCAATCCTCCGTACTAGATTGTACCATTCTTCCGCGAATCATCATCACCACCTCTCTAATGGGCGCGTGGCGTATAAGAAAAGCGACTACATCACGAAGACGAGAAAAACCATATGTGGGCACAGGTAAGATCTCACCTAACCTGACCTGACCTATCTCAGCATTTAAATATTTATATGCATTAAATCAAGCAACACAGTTTCTTGGGTCATTTATATAATTTTTATGATATAACCTGCATTAAATTATAAAACTGATCATTATTTTATAAAATTACTCAATTCTTGGCCAATCCCCCACAGTGGGTAGGCGCCACGGGCAATAGGTGAACAAGAACAAGAACACAGGTGCGAAATTGACGCGACGTCAAGATGAGGACGGCGTTTTTCTGCGTATTTAGTAACACTAAACAACGTGTTCATCTTGAATATCGGTGCTTGGGGTCATGGCGAGCACTTAGGAGAACCGCATCTTAAGCTCGTTTGAGCAATAGCAATATCAACTGAACCAGTAGGCCTAAACGGAGTTCTTGCTTCCGTGCCACTGTGCTCTCAGCTGGGCGCTCAGTCCCTGTGCTGTTCGTAGCACCGCCGATGTAGACAGCTATAGAAGAACGGAGCCACCTAGACAACTTTCGTACGAACGCATTAACGGAGAGTTTGTTTTGAAAATTGGGAACTTGGGGGTTTATCGAAGCACCAAGCTTCCCTCTTTAAAAAGAAAGTCTTCTCGAAGGGTATTGTAATACGGTGCGTAAACTGATGTGCGCTAGCGGCATTCGTTTTGAATCTTGGTGCGCTGTTACGCAGTATCCCTTCCGGTCCAACCAGCGGCGGAAGTAATGGCCTCCGTGACCAGCGTTTTGGACCCGCCCCGAACGCAGATGACGACGTCCGTCTCACAAATGTCCACACTGCTCGAGTGCCCCGTCTGCGGGAATTATGCGCTGCCTCCTATCATGCAGTGCGAGAACGGCCATCACCTGTGCGCCCCGTGCCGAAAAAACGTCGCCATGTGTCCAGTGTGCCGTGCTCCCAAAGGTGAGCTGAGGCATATTTCAAGCGCAATTGTTATGCCCTTCATAACAGTATTGAGGGCAAACAGAAGACAACAGACACGTGATAAGACACTTGTCTGCTGTCCTGTGTTTGCGTTCAAGGTCATTATGAACGACATGTTCCAACTCGCTCGACAAGCAACGTTGTTGTGTACATGCACAAATGAATAATAATGCATAAACAAGTCCTGTAGTCATTTGAAACAAGTCTTTTAAAATGCGGGAAACTCATCAAACGCGATAATTCACAGTTGGCGTCGGCGGCGTTCACAAGAATGCTGTGAAAATTCATCACGTGATGTCGTTCTGGTATGACGTCATAGTGACGTCACAATAGGTTGGCTACTTGGACTGGTTGTTCTTGTATTCTTTAATAAATACATTTTCTTTGTGCGCAGAAAGTTTGGAAAAACAGTTCAGATAGGAGAGAGTGGAGTGACTTATCAGATTTTTTTTCGAAAGGTTCTGCGCCAAAAAAAAAGTTTATTCCTTTTAGAATAACGCCACAGATTGCTGAATCTTGTGATGTGGTGATGACGTAACCACGCGACATCGTCGCTTGGGCATAGGTGGGCCGATCATGGAGGCCAAGCGAAACTAAGTGAGGCGCGGAAACTTGCAATGCCTCTGATCTTGGAGGCAGTGCAGAACTATCTCTGGTGCAGTAAGCTTTCTGCAGGTGACGGCGGAAGATCAAAACGTCGACTGAGAAGAAAAAAAAATGTGGCTTTCGCCTTCAACAAGAACCATGTGATTCAGTTAGCCGATGTATACCTTCTTTATTTTCGTCTTGCTCTTTACTCACTGCCAATTCGTTTGAATAATACTTTGAAAGCAGTAATGACAGCGGTGCATACAACCGCGGACTTCTTCAACGCCTCTATTCACTTAGAAGGTTTCCTCCATTCTTTTCAATCAATCAATCAATATATCAATCAGTCAATCAAATTTTCTACTCATTCACAACACGATGTGCATGATAAGGAAACACAGGAGGTCCCACCGTATACAGTGTAATAGAATATCCTACGCAATTTAAACACAAATATTTAAATAGCAATGACAGTAGCAAAATTTGTAAGATTACAAAATTATAAATATATAGATACAACAAAGCCACGATGTTATTAACTATATGTCATCGGTAATCGTCATCGGTAATGTGTCATGGGTTCCGTGAGAGCTAACGGTTTATCGGCAAGGCTCCTTTCTCGACTAATGTTTGTTTGCACTTGCTGATTTTCACTAACTTTGGCTAAATTCGGTTAAACGATGGCGATAACTGTCGAATATTGACTGTGTTATAAATGAAAATGGAGAGATAATGAAGCCAGGGAAGGTATATTGGACCTTCATTGTACTCTTTTAACACTATTGTAGTAATTAAGACAATAAGTTGAAGAAAGTAAAAAGCACGAAAATAAAACTTGCCGCAGACAGGCATATCTACCGTATTCAAAAGGTGAAGTAAACTATACAAACACAAGAGCAACATAGGTGAATGGATGCTCCGCAGATCGTAGAGACTTGACTTGGGGTAGAGCTGGTTTTGAATTTTTGTAGCTAAGGCTCTATTATTTAAGGATACAGAACGTGTCCAACGTATCTTAGATTCGCCCGTGCACTGTTATTTTGCGTTCAGGGAACAACAGAAACTTGGCGCTGGAGAAGCTGGCCGAATCCACGTTGTTTCCCTGCAAGTATCGCTCCAAGGGTTGCACGACGTCTCTGCTGATCGCTGACAAGAAGAGGCATGAAAATTCCTGCGAGCGGGGGTAAGCAGACACGTCGCAGTTCATCTTTTAAGGCCTGACCCCACATATCCGTCGCCGCGCGTCGGTGCACTTCCATTTGACGCGGCGTCGGGCACTTTCCCATACGGAGAGAGAGAGAGAGCGTGCGGCTTCGCGCAGCCACGCACCCACACTTCGGCGCGCCGCCGCGTCAAAGAGCCTCGCGCTGACGTGCTGCGAGGGATACGTGGGGTCAAGCCTTTAGAGCGCAGAGATGAGCACGGGATTTCTACCATTTGGCAACGACGTTGACGGCATGTTCCGGATAACTTAGTCAGCCAATCATGAATTATGCCACTCTGTTAACCAATTACTTAATTAATCAAAATATTGGCCCCGTGACTGCATGTTTCACTGCAATTGTCGTCGAAAGACGATAGTCTTGCGTCTGGAGAGAGTGAACAAAACATTTATTTGATGCTCTGCGCAGGAAAATCGGTGAATTGTATTATGGAAGTGCTGCGTTAGAGTCTAGATCTGTGCAGCGAAGGTGAACGAGCACATTGATGAATGAATGAATAGATATGGCTGTACCCTTTAGATCGCGCGGTGGCTAGCGCCACGAAGCCGTAATACTTAATGAACAAAAACTAGATTTATTTTTTCCTTTAAATATTGAGGTTGAGTATTGGTGCTTTGCCGTGAAGGGTTTAATTTTCACTCGTGCCTTGACTTTAGCCACCAATCAGATAACCTCCTTTTAGGTAATTCTACCCGCTTTAAGTCTATTTCGCCCTCCCTGTCCCTAAGCCCCAGTGCTTTGAAAAACTCTGCACCATCATCCTGAACTATAGGGTGAAGCCCTTTACAGAACATTATCAAGTGTTCGGCAGTTTTTTCTTCCTCTCCACACGCACTGCATACCGTGTCTACCCCTTCGTATTTGGCCCGATATGTCTTAGTTCGCAATACTCCCGTCCTGGCCTTAAACAGTAGAGAACTACCCCGAGTATTATCAGAGATTCTTTCCTTGGCAATTTCCAGCTTAAAAGTTTGATAGATCTCTTGTGCGGACTTCTTAATCATGCCAATTCACCACATATCGGTCTCAGCTTCCTTCACTTTCTTTATAACCGATAATTCTTTTTTGGTTTGGTCCCCTGCTCTTTTCTAAGTATTTACAAGCCACGTTAGATGCGAGCGCTGTCTGGTGGTTAAATTCGAAAATAAAAGGCGTGAGCGCGCACGGAGAAAGATGCGCACCTGTCTCGAAGGCGATAAGGTGTAGAACGCAAAGCCATTGACAGGTGCCACCACCGTTTATTCTTAGGAAAATGTTGGGAACACTTGACTTTTTGAGCATCGCATTGCTCTGTCAGCGCAGCTTGATTAACGCTATGGTCCTCAAAATTACTTATGTGTGCCTTTCCTAGCAAAAAGCCACACATACAAAATATGAACGTGTTGTTATGGTGACTCAGATATGCGCAATAATTGCTTTTTAAAACAAAATCGCACAAGTATGAACGCTGAAGCTTGAGTAGTATTGGTGGGCGCTGCGAATAGGGTTGATCGTTTGGTGTATCGCTTGGTACCGTTTGAAGTATCGTTACGGCGAACAGACAAATGTACAGACAGACAGACAGACAGACAGACAGACCAAAATTTTTGCGTCGAAGTACCCCAAGAAAGAATGTCGTGTTTAAAACGCTGCTGTGGGGCGTGCATTCATATTGTTCTAGTGGACTAAAATTCGTTTGAAAAAGTGAGAACACGGCGAATTTGGATTTGTTGGTCAGGAAACCTGCTCACGGCTGGTTATTTTTTCGTCCACTTTTCTTTCTTCTTATTTACATTCCATTGGTTCTAATAACTTCCCCAGTACATTCCTTGGCATTCTTGTCTGTTAGATCTCATTAATAATGTGTTAAAACACGGAAAAACGAGCCCTTAGGTATACACTTCTTCCCTATATATATATATATATATATATATATATATATATATATATATATATATATATATATATATATATATATATATATATATATATATATATAT
Organism: Rhipicephalus microplus; assembly: GCF_013339725.1. Taxonomy (NCBI): domain Eukaryota; kingdom Metazoa; phylum Arthropoda; class Arachnida; order Ixodida; family Ixodidae; genus Rhipicephalus; species Rhipicephalus microplus. The sequence continues at coordinate 73,056 of NW_023611510.1, read as the reverse complement.
ATATATATATATATATATATATATATATATATATATTGTGGTGAAGCCTTCGAACAGTGGGTCGTCCTCTCCAGCGCCTTCTAGTGGGTTGCCCTTTTTAGCAAGAAGAAGAGCAGCTCGTGCAGAGAGTCGGTACCCGCATTGACTGTCGCTGTCAAGCATCGTCGACAAGTGTCCGCCAATAAACGTCTCAACAATTTGGTGGAGAGTGCTGTGCCCTTCTAACACCTTCGGTTAGCATTTGATGCCCCTGGAGCTTCGATCCCGCACCGTGCCTTCTACCATGCACCAAGACGCCGCACAGCAAACGCTTCCTCCTGCGCCAACGCCATGTTCCGGTGTTCCCCGCATCGGCGACCCTCCTGTCTTCACCGGCGCGGATGGCACCGACGTCGAGGACTGGCTTGCTATGTACGAACGCGTCAGCGTCCCCAATCATTGGGACGAGGCAGGTAAACTCGGCAACCTGGTTTTCTACCTCGCGGGTGTGGCCGGCATGTGGTACAACAACCACGCATCCGATTTCCCCACTTGGTCCGCTTTTAAAACCGCCGTCGTCGGCGTGTTCTGCCGCCCTGCCGTTCGTAAGCTCCAAGCCGAACAGCGGTTACGTGAACGAGCACAGGAGACCGGTGAGTCCTTCACAAGCTACATAGAGGACACCCTTGACTTGTGCAAGAAAGTGGACGCGAGCATGTCAGAGGCCGACAGAATTACCCATGTTCTAAAAGGCATCGCCGACGATGCCTTCACCATGCTCCTGGCCAAGAACCCTCGCACTGTGGCAGATATCATTACACTTTGCCAAAGTTACGAGGAGCTGCGACGGCAGCGCTCGATGACCCGTCGACCACCCTCACGTGACGCTGATCTCTCGGCCTTGTCAACACTTCATGACCACACCGCCTTGCTCGCTGAAATGAAGTCATTCGTGCGTGAGGAAGTTGCCCGCCAGGTCTCTTTACTGGCCTTTGCTTTTCCGCAACGTACTAAACAGTCGTCAAGCACACTTCTGCCTCCCCTCCGCCGAGCCATTCAGCAGGAAATCGCGGAGGTCGTTCCAGAATATCACCAGCCGCCTCCAGTATCTACACCACTCAGTTACGCCCAAGTTGTCGCCAGGCCACCCCCACCGATTCCTGTGACTGTACTCTTGGTTACACCGAAACCCTCGCCAGACCCCAGGCCTTCGGAGAAACTGTGCCGCCTACATATACCGACGTCATCCACGTGCCCCGTGTGCCGCCCACTATGCAGTTATATCAGCAGCCGGCTCGCCCATCGCGTTCTTCGACATGGATGGGACCCGCGAACCGATGGCGCACTGCGGACAATCGCCCCATCTGCTTTGCTTGTGGTTGCGTCGGTCACGTATCGCGCTACTGAAATCGTGTGCAGCGACCGCAGGTCGCCTCCAATTTTCCCAGCCAATCGAGCCGCTTTTATGACCAACCGCCACCTACGTCACCGTCGTCCCGCCCCGCTCCATCTACCCGCCGCTCACATTCTCCGCGACGTCGCTCACTGTCGCCGATGCGGCCACGTCCACTAGAGGGTGACCAGGAAAACTAGTCGTCGCAGTCCACGAGGCAAGGGCTGCGACGCTGTCGAACTGCGGAAGCCCTCAGGAAAGACCATCGAACGTGATAGACGTGCTTGTGGATGGTGTTCGTGCATCTGCCCTTGTAGATACTGGAGCCGCCGTATCCGTCATGGACGCAAAGCTTAGCCGATTACTGCGCAAAGTGACCACACCACTTTCCGGGCTCTCCCTCCGTACAGCCAGCGCCCAAAGCATTCACCCTACAGCGATGTGTACAGCCCGCCTCATGATTCAGGACGTGATGTATGCCGTCGAATTCATCATAATTCCTTCATGCTCTCACGACGTCATCCTAGGATGGGATTTTTTCTCCCGTCACGACGCCGTCATTCATTGCGCACCAGCAGAAATAGAGCTGACACCATTCTCTTCTTTGACGCCGGCCGACAGTCCATCTACTGCAAGCAAGTTACTCGTCAAGGACGACACGCAAGTGCCTGCAAACTCGTCCGCGGCGGTGTCGGTCTACTGTGCAAGTCGTTCAGACACCGCTGCACTCCTCTCACCATCTCATCGTGTTTTCACCAGAAAAGGTTTGCTGGTTCCTTTCGCGACCGTGCAAGTAACTCGCGGCAGCACCACTTTTTTTGTTCTGAACTCATCCCCATACAGTGTTACGTTGGTGCGAGGGGAATGTCTCGGCAGCGTGGAACCCATCGAAGACGCACAAGTCATGGATCAACCTGATGACACGCACTGCCGAAGTTCCAATACGCTTAGTGCTGTTTCTACATCTGTTTCATCATCCGCTGATGTATTTGGTCCTTCCATTGCCGACAACCTTACGCCGGTTCAGCGCTCCCAGCTTCTGGCCCTGTTGGAAGAATTCCGCTCTTCTTTCGATGTCTCTCAACCTTCTCTCGGCCGCACATCCACTGTTAGGCATCGCATTGACACAGGCGCACAACCACCACTACGGCAACGTCCATATCGCGTATCTCCCACAGAACGCCGTGTAATCAACGAGCAAGTGGACGACATGCTGCGCCGCGATATTATTCGACCCTCTAACAGCCCCTGGGCGTCTCCTGTCGTTCTCGTCGCGAAGAAGGACGGTTCTGTGCGGTTCTGTGTGGACTACCGACGTCTCAACAAGATCACTCGAAAGGACGTGTACCCACTACCGCGTGTGGATGACGCGATTGACAGCCTGCAAGGAGCCGAATTCTTTTCATCTCTAGATTTGCGCTCAGGGTACTGGCAAGTACCTATGGCTGAGGACGCTCGACCGAAGACCGCTTTCGTCACTCCCGACGGCTTGTACGAATTCAACGTCATGCCGTTTGGGCTGTGCAATGCGCCTGCCACCTTTGAGCGCATGATGGATACCGTTCTGCGTGACCTGAAATGGCACACGTGCCTGTGCTACCTCGATGACGTCGTCGTTTTCGCTCCGGACTTCTCCACGCACCTTCAACGCCTGCGGCATGTTTTAGCGCGTCTGAGTGACGCCAGTCTGCAACTGAACCTAAAGAAGTGCCGATTTGCAGCTCGGCAGTTGACAATACTCGGCTACGTCGTGTCCAAGGACGGAATTCTCCCCGATCCAGCCAAGCTTCGGGCCGTGACCGAGTTCCCCAAGCCGACATCCGTCAAGGAACTGCGCAGTTTCATACGACTGTGTTCCTACTTTCGGCGCTTCATCCGAAACTTCGCGTCTATCGTATCGCCGCTGACAAAGCTCCTCGGTAGTAACGGGCCTCTCCATTCGTGGTCATCACAGTGTGACGACGCATTCACAACGCTCCGTCGTTTACTGACGTCGCTCCCATACTCCGCCACTACGACCCTACTGCCCCTACAGAGGTACACACGGACGCCAGTGGTGTCGGTCTCGGCGCTGTCCTTGCTCAGCGCAAACCAGGGTTCCCGGAATATGTCGTGGCGTATGCAAGCCGTACGCTTACAAAAGCCGAGGCTAATTACACCGTCTCTGAGAAAGAATGTCTGGCAATCGTCTGGGCCCTTACCAAGTTCCGACCTTATTTATACGGTCGCCCATTTGATGTAGTCACCGACCATCACGCACTATGCTGGTTGTCATCATTGAAAGATCCCTCAGGCCGTCTCGCCCGGTGGGCACTTCGCCTGCAAGACTACGACATCCGCGTGCTGTACCGCAACGGAAGGCAACATGCTGACGCCGACGCCCTGTCGCGCTCTCCCTTGCCTGACGACAATGCCCACGACTCAGCGTCTCACCTTGCCGTTTCTTCCATTAGCATTCATGCCGTTGCTACTGAACAGCGCAAGGATCAATGGATTGCCTCACTGATAGACTTGCTGACTGATCCATCCACTCCATCCACTCGCGCGTTGCGTCGTCAAGCCCACCATTTCGCCGTTCGCGACGACCTTCTCCACCGACGCAATTACAGCGGTGACGGCCGCCAGTGGCTACTAGTCATACCCCGCAGTCTGCGCTCTGACATATGCGAATTCTTTCATACTGATCCCCAATGTGCGCACTCCTGTGTATCGAAGACTTACCAGCGCATTCGCCAACGGTACTTTTGGCGCGGCATGTACCGCTATGTGCAGAAATTCGTTCGCTCCTGCATAGAATGTCAGCGCCGCAAAACTTCAACGCACCTGTCGCCGGTAGGTCTGCAACCTCTACCTTGCCCTGCCAGGCCGTTTGGGCGCGTTGGCATCGATTTGTATGGGCCACTTCCACTAACGTCGGCCGGTAACCGCTGGGCCATTGTTGCTGTGGACCACCTCACGCGATACGCCGAAACTGCCGCTCTCCCCGCGGCTACAGCGAGCGATGTGGCCTCCTTCCTGCTCCAACGATTCATGCTGCGACACGGTCCACCTCAGGAACTGCTCAGTGATCGAGGCCGCGTCTTCCTGTCTGAAGTCGTCGAAGCCATTCTCAAAGAGTGCAACGTTGTTCACCGCAAAACTGCTGCTTACCACCCGCAGATGAATGGCCTCACTGAACGCTTCAACCGTACGCTCGGCGACATGCTCTCCAAGTACGTCGCCGCCGATCACACAAATTGGGATTCCATTCTACCCTTCCTCACCTACGCATATAACACCACCCCTCAGAGCACTACTGGCTTTTCACCTTTCTTTTTATTATATGGAAGGCACCCGTCGCACACCATCGACACTATACTTCCGTACAAGCCAGATCCGTCAGAGTGGGCGCCTATTTCAGCTACAGCCAAGCTTGCTGAAGAGTGTCGAGAGCTTGCAAGGGCCTTTACAGCGCATGATCAAGAGCGGCAAAAAGGCATTCGCGCTGACACCAGCACTACTGCGCCCATGTTCCTCCCTGGAGCGCTCGTCTGGCTCTCGATCCCTACCACTTCAACTGGCCTATCTTCAAAACTATTGCCCAAATACGAAGGCCCCTACCGTGTCGTCGAACGCACTTCCCCTGTAAATTACTTGATCGAACCCATCGAACCATCTTCGGACATGCGCCGTCGAGGGCGCGACATTGTCAACGTGGAGCGCCTCAAAGCCTACTACGACCCGCTCATAGTAACCAGCTGCTAGGTCGCCAGGCGGCTCCCTCTTCGTACCCGGGGTAGTTGTGGTGAAGCCTTCGAAATGTGGGTCGTCCTCTCCAGCGCCTTCTAGTGGGTTGCCCTTTTTAGCAAGAAGAAGAGCAGCTCGTGCAGAGAGTCGGTACCCGCATTGACTGTCGCTGTCAAGCATCGTCGACAAGTGTCCGCCAATAAACGTCTCAACAATATATATATATATATATATATATATATATATATATATATATATATATATATATATATATATATATATATATATGAAGCGGCAACATGTTCCACATTTTTCCGTTTTTCTTGGTCGCCTCCGCTGGCGGCGCGTCTTACCTATACGCAGTAACAATGCCAGAATTACCCGCTCGTTTCCGGCGGCTCTCCGTCGCTCCTTTCTAGTTCCTCTCCTTCTTCTGCTTCTTGTTGTCTGTTGCTACCTCGTTCGCCCGCTTGGCTTTTTCTCTCTCTCTCTTTTTTTTGGAGGGTCTTTAAACTGTGAGGGTGACCCTCTGCTACGGGAACTTGTATCATTTCACTTACATCCTCCGAAGAAGGCTGGTCCACCAGCCGAAACTGTTAGGATTAAATAAATATTTTATTGTTTTGTTTCCTATACTGCACTATTCTCGAAGTTTATAACTATATATATATATATATATATATATATATATATATATATATATATATATATGCTTTTGGTTGCTCAGAAGACAGCAATAGGAAACAAAGGGGGAGACTAAAGGGTGGAGATAGAGCGGCTGTGGACCACAAGACAACGCACAGACGCTGCGCAGTGCTCCGTCGGTAATCTCAGTGCGAACGCCCAAGGGAAGGTAAATGCACTCATCGCCCCTGACGGTAGCAGCAAAACGCTAAAGCGGCGCGTTCGTCTTCACGAACGCGCCGCACTAGCGTTTTGCTTAAGCTCCTTGGCCGGCGCTGCAATGGCACACGCGTGGAGAAAAATCAATTCGAGCTCAACAGCTGGGCGCCTTGATGCGCGCTTGCGCACTCATCGAGGCACACTACGATCGGCATGAACTTGGATCTATTATACGAGCAATCTGTAATCGGTATTATGAGACTCTTAGGCAGCTCAAAGAGGCTGGAGTGAACTTGGCTGAGCATGAGCCACATGTGCAGTTACGCAAATGCACAAGTTTTGTATAGCACTTGGGCACTGCTGTACCACGTGTTGTGCCGCTGAAACCGCTCGTTTGCGTTTCCGCGTAAGCGTTCAGTATTTGACTGGCAGCAGAGCCTTGAAATGCCTGTGCGCACGAAAGTGCTCTCTACGTGACCGCTTTTCGCGCGCTTGCATCCAGGCCCTGTTGGTGCGTGCTCGGCAGGAAGTCTTGCAAGTGGCGAGGACCGCTGCAGAGGCTCGTGGGACACATTCTCGGCACGCACGACTTTGTTCCGAGATTACAAGGTGGAGTATCGCATAGACTGTACGCACATTCACAGCGCTACACCGATAACCTGGCTCGTATTCATTTATGAAAGCCGACCGCGCCGCATTTCACGAGACGGACAGCTTTCGCAAGCTTTACAGGTCTCCGTGCTTGCGAAGCGCTGCAAGGTAAAAAAAAATACCCGCACCTCTTCGAAGAGAATTGTGAGCAAATGCGAATGCATTACTTGCGCCGAGAGATTGTACCGTTGCCATTAGACATTCGCTTTCACCGACTTCTGCCATCGTCTTGAGAGGCACCCAGCGAGCGAATGGTCTAGAGTGAGGCGCAAGCGGACGGAAGAGTGGGGCGCAGGGAGGAGAGAAAGCGAATAGCGAGAGAAGCACTGCACCTACCTTTTCGTACACTCTCTCCCACCACATGCTCTGGTTGCTAGGGGCGATGATAAGCGCGCGCGCCCGCAGCTGTTGCTATAGAAGAAGGAGTGAGAGCGTAGAGACAACACCTGCCAGCGCGTGGACCCTGCCGCGGACAACGTCGGATGCGGGACATAGTCTAATAAATGCATTGGCATAAAAAACAAGGACGACACAGAGTGATGCGCACAGGTAGTACGAACAAGTGAGTGAGTGAGACAACTTTATTTAGAGATCTGGCTAGTTGTTAGTCTAGGTCTGACCACTTAGATGGAGGACGGAAGACCTTGTCATCTAGTAGCATCCCAGACATTCTGAATAGGACAGGATTGGTCCTGTACATCGTAGCTGAGCAGAGTTTTCCTCCATCGCTCTCGCATAAGTTCTGTGAGGTCAGCTGTTTGGGGCTCCCTCTTAGTATGCGACTTAAGGAGTCCTCTTCGGTTTGCAAAGCATACTTTACGTTTATGTATCTTGCATGTGACGCCATGGATGCAGCTGCTGGAAGTACTCGTACTCCACCATGGCGCCTTTCACTACAAACAAGTTGTGGTTATTCGGGTTGAATGTGGTAATGACGTGAAAGGGTTGCCCGTGTGCCTAAATAACAAAAAACCTGGCACGTGACGTTTTGATAAGATAAATGTGTCTTTGCAAACGTCCCGTCTCCCATGCTGGTTTCACAAAAGCGCTGCTTCAGTGGCTCCAAGGAAGCCATCTTTAGAGCATGGCCCACGCTGTACGAATTATTCCGAGTAGTGTTACGAAAACCTCATATGTAGCGGAGTAATATTAGGATATGACTTATTTTGCAAATTTGGCCACTCTTCGGCCTGTTTCCTATCTAGTTCAGGGTGGCGTGAATGAGATACTCCAGAATTTAGAGACACGTGCAAAATTTACTTCGCAAGACGTTCTCGGAGACGACTTTCTTTTACATCCGTAGAGTTATCGGAAATTTAGCGTGTCTGTCATCTATCAACATGGACATGGATATCTTTACAGTGTATACCTTCTTGATGATGTAAACGAGTAGAAGCGACGGCAGAAATTCGAGGTATTTGATTGAATTTGGCAGGAGCACCAGGCGAATAGCACAGGAAAACATGGGAAGTGAAACAGACGCTGGCGGTTTTTTTTTCTTGGGATACTCTCTTGTGTCAATGTATGCATGCTTCACTTTTTTATACCACTATATTTCTGGAAGATATGCAGTGAGCCTCTCTGAAGCTGGTGAAGATTAGGTGATGTGACGCCTTTGCATAATTCATTTTTCCCTAGCCGTTAAAAAATCACATGGTACAGTCCCGTCCTTCAATAAACGTGGCCGTTGGCGGGACAGTATTAACTAACCCTGGTCACCATGCGTATAATTTAACGTTTCTTGATGAACGGAGTGTATGGCCAGTGTTGTCGGACGAAATATATGAACTATCCAACCCAATCTAACCCAACACCACCAAAAGTTAACTGGACACGATCTGACCAAATAATCAACAGAGCATTAGGCGATCCGTGAACCAATAAGATAGGTGGAAAGACATGCCAGCAGTCTGATGACCAACCAACCGTGGACGGATGATCAATTGGTCAGTCAGGGGCGCTATATGACCATCGAAGATTTGAGCTAGGAACGCCGCGAAGACCGCCCAACATACAAACGACTAGTTTGTGCACCATTCGCCCGCACGTAGTTGGAAAGTTGGTCACGGCTAACCTAAGGACTGGGCAGTGTCCGGGGTCTGTCATGTCCGTCAGAACAACGAACAGACGAACCAAAACGCTGAGAACCAACAGACACGATTCCGGATGGACGCAATGTCAATCGAACCAATAGATTGACTAACGAACAAACGACTCAATGGTTGGCCGACTGACCGTTTGTCTGCGGCTGGTCAAACTGCCAGACAGACCATTCATTGGGCAACCGACTTGTTTAAGGGACATCAGTACGTCAGCTTTCTCTCGGAAAGGTGGCGGGCTTACTAATGACCATTGACTAACCAACCGACGATAACTCAACCGATTAACCGGTGTAATAAGCAATATACCAGCTAATAAAACCAACCAGGCCACATTTGCAGCCACGCAAATCAAGCCTAAATCAAACCTTGTCCCAGTTGAAGTCGATCTAATCAATATAGGATCTGCCGAACGGCCAGGCTTTCAGATTAGGTTGGTATTTATATGATGTCTTCGTAACTATACAAGCAGCTAAACCATGCAGGACACATGTAGTCCGTGCACACGCCCTTTAACTAAGTGCTCGTTTTCCGCGCAAATCAACGTACAGGCGAGAACGCGGTCGTGACGGCGACGAACTTCCGGCGTGTCGAGGCGTTCTGCTGGGTGGCGCTGCAGACGTACCTGGGCCGCGACTTCGTCGTGATGCTCAGGAAGAGGAACAACAGGGCCTCGAGGAACCGCTTCTTCGGCGCCGTACTGCTCGTCGGGTCGAGCGAGGAGGCGCGGCGCTTTCTGTACCGGTTCGAACTGCGCGGCGCCGAACACCGGCTCTCGTGGTCAGCCAGGACCCGGAACCTGCACTCGCAGGCCGACACCGACAGGAGCGGAGACGGCCTGGTGTTGGACATGAGCACGGTCGAGCGCCTCTGCAATGGCGCCGACCTCGTCATGGACGTCACCGTCAGCGACGCCCCGTCCTTGAGCGGTGATAACGTGCTGTAAGAAGGTCGGAGCTATGCGGCCACCAGTGAAAGGATTCGCAAGGCAAAATTTACGGGAGGTTGATAGTCGTAAATATTGGTTGAAATGTATTTTATTATATGTATGTCTGTGTCGCTGTATTTAAATTTAGCTATTTATTGTGGGGCAGAGGTGTAGCAAAAGGTGGCCCTTGGAGCTTGTGCCTCCCCTGCCCCCAATTTCGTGCTTTTGCTGAGGCATGCAGAGCACGAGACGATCATTTGGGCACTTGGGCGTAGTCAATCGGTATATATTTCTGAAGTAAAAGTAAGACAAACGCGCAAGACGCCCCACACAGAACCACAATAACCACTATAACCTCGACGAATCAAGATCTTTCAAACACTGCAGCCCTTTGCAAATTTATTGCAGAAATTGAGAATATTTCTTGTCATAAAAACAAATAGTTCTCAACGATAACGTAAAAGACCACAACCAAAATGGTAGTATTTTTATAACAGTGCTTCTATGAAATTTGACTGAGCTAATCCATGAACAGAACCACGTAAATTGTTCCAGCTTTCAACAACCCTTGGGGGAAATAACTGCAGTCAAGAACATGTGTGTGAAAAGAAAGGCTCAGTTAACGTCTAGTTGAAGGAGGGTTTACACGCGATATATAATCATCCCAATATAGACAAGATGAAATACTAATTATTTCATTAGTATTTATTACAAACAATATTTTGTTGCATTGCTCTAAAGAACAAGGCTTCATGCCATAGTGATACATGACTTGGCATGACTTGGTGTTATTGGGGTTCATTTGTGAGGCCCACGGGCCGCTTTTTGCTTTGGCTTAGTAGAGTACCAAGTACTGTAAATTAAAAAAAAACGTTTTCTATCCGCAATATGGTCCTAAATTCGCAACAACTGTACGGACGTATTGTACGGGATGTAACTATTGTACAACGAGCAAGTTATTAGAAAGAGAACCAATTGAGACGCAGATGATGTCGATAACAACCTAATTATATAAGGAAGACAAAAAGTCACAGCATGTCTACGGAGTGACTAATGATGAGTGGGGTGAAGCATCCGTCAGTCTGTCCGTGCTTCCATCCGTCCGTCCATCCACCCGTCCATGCGTCGTAGACGGACAGACGGGGTCTGGACGTACTCATGGATAAATGGTCTGATAAAAACATGGATGGTTGAGCGGACGCACGGACGGACGGGTGAAAGGATGCATTAACAGACCGACGGAAAGACGGACAGATGGACGGAAGCACGCAGGAATACATGGACGGACGGACCAAAGCGCGGTCGGACACACAGGCGGACGAACGGAAACAGACATAGACGTATGGACCAACATAAGCACGGAAGCATGAACGCAATTAAAGATGGCGGACAGACGCACGGATGGACTCACGAAAGCACAAACAGACGGACGAACGTATTGACGGACGGGCGATCGGACAGACGCACGGATGGATAGATGGACGCTTCGCCAACTCATCATCATTCGCTCCATGGATCTGCTTTGAAAACCACTAACGTTATCTAGTTACATTATTACCAAGGACATATACACACAACTTCATCTATTGACCAACTCATAAACTAGAGGTGGCGACATACAACAACAACAACAACAACAACAACAACAACAACAACAACAACAACAAACAACAGAGGTGCGAATGACCCACGGTACGGAGCACATACTTCTTTCTAAAAAAAAGGCCTCCATCGTATTTCATTGTCTAAGTACGGATAATGGCGCAGAGCAGATACTAAATGGTGTGAAGGCACATATAATAATGACTACAACACTAAAAAAGTACCAGAATGCTCGAAAAGTAGTTTCCATATTTATTCCACTGTTGGTGTTCGTACGATGGAATTGCGACAGCTTAGTCGTTGCGAAGCAGCGCGCAATTACCATCTTGCGACATCCAAGGGATGTTACGAAGACCAAATAACCAAAGTAGTGATAAGATCGTGGAGGCTGGATTTTTTTACACACGGAGCGCACTAATTGCACATGTCGATGCGGACGCACGGGTGACAACCACCAGGTTTTCTTCTGTAGAAACCGGCAATGCACATGCATACGACGCCTGAACGAGGACGGCATTGTGACGGCCTCTGTTGATTGGCGTTCATACCATCACTTCCGCAGTAAGCTTCGTAGGTATTGTGTTTGCCACTACATCTTGCTTCCTGGTTCGGCCCACAATCGTAAGCGTGTGCTACACAAAAAGAAAAAAAAGAAATACGGGGAGGTTAACGAGAATATTCAGGGTTTGGTATCTTGAACAGTGAGGCAAATCTGATTAATGTTTTGTACTTCTCAAAAAAAGGAGAGCGTGTTTTAAAGAAACCTACGTTTTATATTGCGCAAAGTTGTTGGCCAATGATCTAAAGGGGTGGGGTCGTGGCTTACCACGATAACACCTACGGTGCACCAAAGGGTTCGTGCAGTTGGACGAGTTGGGCCTAACTAAAAAAAGCATCCCTCGTACTCACTCAGTAAAAAAAAAACACTAAAATATCCTTGCATCTTGACTAAGACTATCACAGCTGAAGTAACCAAGTAATATAGCTACGTGTTTGACAATTTCGAAATTATTGTGACTTCGTGAATTGTACGTGTCTAACGTGTTAACGTAATATCACGTAAAAATGCACATGGGAAATATGTTACTTATAAAGCCTTCGCTTAAAAACTTCGTGTAGGCTCGCAGTGCTTATTAAACGAGTGAAGACACTGGGCTGCAGTGATCTCTTGAAGACCTAGGTAATTGATAATAATAATACCACCTTTGTTTTACGTCGCGAAAAAAAAAACATATGGTGGTCCCTTGAAGATGTCGGTAAATGATAATAGTAACACTATCTGTTGCTCTACGTCCCAAAACCCCCGATATGGTGGTCTCTTGAAGACGTCCATAATTGATAATAATAGTATTATATTGTCACAAAGACACAGGCACGCAGGTACAAAATAGGGCGTTTACTTTCGTAACCCAAGGGCCAGAAACGCGAACACCAGAGCACGCGCACACAGAACTACTTCGTTGTCCTCTTCAGAGGCTGGCTACTAAAGTTGCCAGCCTACCTTGCGTCAATTCCCCCCTTTCAAGAGCGACCGTCCCGGTCGATTGACTGAGATGCTAGAGGTGGCCATGAAAGAAAAAAAATGATCACGTCAATGAAAAAAAAAAGCCCACGCTGTTGTGGATAATAAGGAAAAAGTTTGAAGTGTTCATAACTCACGGGCGTGGTACGGTTTCATCCGTACTACATGGACTACTTCTGGACGTGGACGTCTTCGGTTTAAACTGGTGTCGGAGCTTTAGGGAACTACCTCGTAATTCACGTCACTGAGGCAGCGCACAACTTCGTAAGGGCCAAAGTAGCACCGCAATCGCTTCTCCGAGAGCCCACGATGTCGAACTGGTGTCCACACCCATACATAGTCACCTGGTTGATAGTGGACGCTCCTTCGGCCTTGGTTGTAACGGCGAGCGTCGATATCTTGCTGCGCGCGAATGCGGTTCCATGCAAGCTGGCGGGCTCCCTCGGCTTTCTCAACGAAGTCGTCAACGCTGTCATTTCCGCTGTTGTCCTGGTCTACGGGGAGCATAGCGTCTAACGGTGTTATGACGCGACAGCCATAAACAAGCTCGAATGGTGTTAGGTCTGTGGTCTCTTGCACAGCGGTGTTATAAGCAAACGTGACGTACGGCAAAATTTCCTTCCACGTTTTGTGCTCTACATCAACATACATAGATAGCATGTCTGCCAATGTTTTGTTTAACCTCTCCGTCAAGCCGTTCGTTTGGGGATGATAAGCTGTTGTTTTCCGGTGGTTGGTGTGCGTCAGCTTGGTGACTTGTTGCAATAACTCTGCCGTAAATGCTGCTCCGCGATCGGTTATGAGAACAGCAGGTGCACCATGGCGCAAAACAATGTCGTGGACAAAGAATCTGGCGACTTCAACTGCAGTTCCCTTAGGCACAGATTTGGTTTCTGCATAGCGAGTCAGATAGTCGGTCGCGACAATTATCCACTTATTTTTTGAGGATGACGTAGGAAAGGGACCAAGAAGATCCATTCCTACTTGCTGAAATGGTGCTCGAGGTGGATCTAAAGGTTGGAGGAAACCGGCGGGCTTTGCGGGTGGAACTTTACGCCTCTGACAGTCACGGCAGGTGCGGACATAGCGCTGAACGGACGAATACAGCTGCTGCCAGTAGTACTTCTGTCGGATGCGCGCTAATGTCCTAGCAAAGCCTAAGTGACCGGCCGAAGGATCGTCGTGGCACGCCTGCAAAACTTCCTCACGCAGTGCCATTGGAACGGCGAGGAGGAAAGTTTCCTGGCTGCTCTCAAGATTTCTCTTGTAAAGAACATTGTTCCGCAGGCAATACGTAGTCAAACCACGTGAGAGTCGGCGTGGGACGATAACGTCTTCTCCTTGAAGATGCTGGATGACAGGATGTAGCTCAGTGTCCTCACGTTGAAGCTCAGCCATCCGCACCACATCGACGATGCCAAGAAACGGTAAATCTTGTTCAGTGTCAGATGACGTCAGGGAAATAGGAGCACGAGACAGGCAGTCAGCATCTGTATGCTTATGTCCTGATCGGTAGACCACCGTTATGTCGTACTTTTGAAGGCGGAGGCTCCAGCGGGCGAGGTGGCCTGATGGGTCCCGTAGATTGGCAAGCCAACAGAGCGAATGGTGGTCACTGACCGCTCGAAATGGCCGGCCGTATAGGTAGGGTCGAAACTTGCTAATGGCCCAAACGACTGCTAGGCACCCTTTTTCGGTGGTAGAGTAATTAGCCTCTGCTTTTGTGAGACTGCGGCTCGCGTAAGCGATCACACGCTCTGCGCCGTTCTGCCATTGAACTAGAATGGCCCCGATTCCCACGTTGCTGGCGTCTGTGTGGATCTCGGTGTCGGCAGTGTCGTCGAAATGTGCCAGCACTGGAGCTGTCTGCAGTCGATTGCGCAGCTCTACGAAGGCTTGTTGTTGTTCTTCCGTCTATACGAAAGGTACATCTGGCCGTGTCAGTCTTGTAAGAGGTTCCGCAATTTTCGAAAATCCTTCGACAAAACGGCGGTAGTACGCACAGAGTCCGAGGAATCGCTGAACAGCCTTTTTGTCTCCAGGACGAGGGAAATCGGCAACGGCAGCCAACTTCTCCGGATCTGGTCGATTACCCCGCGGGCTCACCACGTGGCCGAGAAAGTTGAGTTCCTGATAGCCGAAGTAGCACTTATCGGGCTTGATAGTAAGGTTCGATCTCCTTATTGCAGTGAGGACACTTTTTAGCCTTGAAATATGCTCGTCAAATGTGGTTGAAAACACAACGAGATCATCCAAGTACACAAGACACGTCTGCCACTTTAGTCAAGCTAGTACAGTGTCCATCATGCGTTGAAACGTGGCGGGAGCGGAACAGAGACCGAAAGGCAGCACTTCAAATTCGTAGAGCCCGTCAGGCGTCACGAAAGCGGTTTTCTCACGGTCGCCCTCGTCAACTTCAATTTGCCAGTACCCTGACTTGAGATCTAGTGATGTAAAGAACTGGGCGTGGCGTAGACGGTCTAAGGCGTCATCAATCCGTGGCAGGGGGTAAACGTCGCGTTTCGTGACTTTGTTAAGCCGTCGATAGTCGACGCAGAAGCGTAGTGTGTTGTCTTTTTTCTTTACTAAGACAACAGGTGACGCCCACGAACTTGTCGAGGGTTGGATGACGTCATCATTCAGGATTTCTTGAACATGACGCTTAATCACCTCTCTTTTCTTCGGGGACACATGGTATGGATGTTGGCGAAAAGGCCGCGCCGACTCCTCGGTAACAATGCGATGTTTTGTAACGGTGGTACGCTGAACTTTCGAAGCTATGGAGAAAGCAGTCCGAGAATTCCCTCACAAGGTTTAGCAGCCGCTCTTTTCGTGAATCTGGCAAGTCTGGATTAACGTGAATGCGGCTTCCCAGGTCAGCACAAGCTTTTGCATGTGGTGAAGTCGTATCCAATGTCCCGATATCGAAAAAGTCGGTGATTTCACTGAGGAAAGCGACAGTAGTCCCTCTAGGAACGTGCTGAAACTCATTGCTGAAGTTGGTCAGCAGAACTCGAGAGCGTTTATTTTACCCAGCACCTCCACCAGAAAATGTCACAAAGACACAGGCACGCGGGTACAAAATAGGGCGTTTACTTTCGTAACCCAAGGGCCAGAAACGCGAACACCAGAGCACGCGCACACAGAACTACTTCGTTGTCCTCTTCAGAGGCTGGCTACTATAGTTGCCAGCCTACCTTGCGTCAATATGTTGTTTTACGTCCAAAACCGCGATATGAATATGAGAAACGTGCACTGGTTATTAAATTGAAATTTATATTGCATGACTTATGTTGGCACTACAGTAATGGTTGTTGAAGCAATGTACAGTACCACCCATTTTAAAGGGAACATTCTGATGAGAACCTATCATATTGTAGGTCTCATGACTGCAAGTAAACGTATGAAAATCTTTCACGCTCGGCACCAGTTCACAACAGTCAGCCAGCAGTAGTCTTATGCAAATCTAAGCCCCCATCCTTTTGCCACAGAGTGAAATCCAGACGTGCTGCGCACGAAAGTGTTCCCTTTAACGGTGAACCCGTCTTTAAGCACGCTCTTCTTGCCCTGTTAAGTAAGTATCATAAATATGTGGGCTACTTACGCCACGCGGACGTAGTCTCAAATATAACGAAGGCAACTGCAGTGAACAGCAGTACTATCTGCTCTTTATGGGCGCGACGTGACGTGTGTGAACTTCGGTAACGATAAACATCGTTTTCGCAGGCTTGCACCATCTTTCTCAGACCACGTGCTGTTCGATTGTTCGGAAGAAAAAAAATGATCGCATTGTTGTAACAGACCAGTTGGGGACCTTTGCTTGCAGAATGTGTGCATGGTATTGTGTGAAAAGAGCGTTTCGCGCGTAAAAAAATAGCATCGTCCATATATGGAAGGCGTAGAAAGTGCCTCTATGAATGGGAAAATAAAAAGAAAAGCAATATAATTTGCAACAATAAGTCATTTTACAATTCCAAAATCACTGCTCTTGCAGCTTGAACATCGCTTTGTAAGCGAAGTATTGTGCAAACAAAAAGTGGCTTTTTCCGAGAGACAAAGATCTGCCTTTATTCACTCTCTCTTTATATATATATATATATCCTCTCTCTCTCTCTCCATGTAGTCTGCCGTGCGTTGTCCCATGGCAGACTGCATGGAGGAAGGTGGACGATTGCACACCTTCACTAGCCTTACTTTGAAACATTGCACAAATTTTTTACAGGTTCGCATGCAGTGACTGGCTTCGCACTCACCCGTATCCATCAAACAGGAAGAAAGTTTCTGTGGACGATCTTGTTGTACAGATTGCCGAAAACGATGGAGTTCATCTGCGAAAACGTTTTGGACGATGCCATGAACACGAACCCTCTTGTCCACAACGTTGTCAGATTATTTGAAGGCTGCAGCGATAAGAGTTTCCATCTGAGAAATCCAGCCATGACATTGCAAGCAGCTCTGGACGACGATGTTCGCCTTACGGACTGGCCTTACGACGAAGAACCGTTGGATTTGTATGTTCCCGAAGCGATCGCATTTGCCACCCGCAAGATGGACGTGAAGCCGTTCTTTGTTACTTCTCTCGAGATCGACTCTACTGCCGCGTCAGGATGGTGTTTGTGTTTCGACAACCCTGGGCGGTGATCACGGAAGACGCTTACTTCGCGGGTGACACCTTCTGAGTTTCTGACTGCATATAGTGAGAATTCATTGTACGTCATCTTTCTCATCTATCAATAACCATCATCAGTCTTCGGCCCGTTCCTCTTCATCATCGGCGCCATCTTGCTGTTGCTTGAATAAAGCGTCAGCTGCAACGTTGTATTTCAATATATATATATATATATATATATATATTGTGAGACGACGTCAGGTACGAAGGAGCGACCGTTTTATTGTCAACCCAGACGCGCGAGCCAGCAACCGAACAAGCAGCGAGCCGCTACGATGATGATGATCACGGTGCTTTGTATGCGCAGGTGAAAGTGAAAATGATAAGCAACACAATCAGCGCTCACACTATTTCCCCCCTACACGAAAGCGGTCTGCAAGACGTTCATTTAGTAAGTGTATGAGCGCTGGATATAAGGTTTCAGGCGAGACACATGGACGATCTCGGTCCCGCGACGACGGCGATCAGAAGCCGA
Source organism: Rhipicephalus microplus (assembly GCF_013339725.1). Taxonomy (NCBI): domain Eukaryota; kingdom Metazoa; phylum Arthropoda; class Arachnida; order Ixodida; family Ixodidae; genus Rhipicephalus; species Rhipicephalus microplus. The sequence continues at coordinate 55,169 of NW_023611510.1, read as the reverse complement.
AGTAACCGGCGCGACGCGATAATTTACGGCCGATGTTCGTTCAAGCACGGTGTAAGGACCCAGGTATCTGTGAATGAATTTTTCACAGAGGCCGGGTGTGCGAACAGGTGTCCAGAGGAGCACTTCGTCGCCTGGGTAGAATGACACAACTCGACGTGTCGCATCACAACGAACTTTTCGCTGGGCCTGAATGGTAGAGGTGTTGGCGCGGGCGATTGTGCGGCAGTGGTTGACACGGGCAGCGAATTCTTCCGGAAGGGACGCAGATGGGACAGAAGGCGTGGACAAAAAGCTGGTGTCTAGAACAAAAGATGGTGCACGGCCATACACAAGAAAAAACGGGCTGTAACTTGTAGTGCGTTGTATGGCAGTGTTATAGGCAAACGTGACGAAAGGTAGTATTGTGTCCCAGTTCTTGTGATCGGGTTGGACATACATAGAGATCATGTCTGACAAGGTTCTATGAAAACGCTCAGTAAGACCATTGGTTTGCGGATGATATGCCGAGGTGGTCTTATGGATTGTGTCAGAGGCCTGTAAAACTTCAGCGAGCACACGAGAAAGAAATGTCTTGCCACGGTCACTCAGGAGAACACGAGGGGCGCCGTGGCGCAGGATAATGGCACGCAGAACAAAGTCGGCTACTTCGCTGGCAGCTCCAGTAGGAAGAGCTGCCGTCTCAGCGTAGCGAGTAAGATGGTCTACGGCAGTAACAATCCAGCGGTGACCGGCGGCGGTAAGCGGAAGGGGTCCGTATAAGTCTATGCCGACGAACTCGAAGGGAGCGGATGGGCACGGGAGAGGCTGTAGAGGGCCGGCGGGAAGAGATGTCGAACGTTTTCGGTGCTGACATGATGAGCAGGAAGTGACGTACCTGGAAACACTAGTGGAGAGGCCAGGCCAGAAGCAGCGAGTCTTAATGCGATCGTAGGTTTTATGAAAACCCAAGTGGCCAGCCGTCGGGTCGTCATGAAAGGCTTCTAAGACTTGGAGTCGAAGTGAGCGAGGTATGACCGGGACCCATCGGCTACCGAGAGGATGGTAAGTTTGTCGAAGTAGCGTTCCGTCATGAAGTTTGAAACGCGTGAGTTGTCGTCGCAAGCGGCTGTTGGGAGCACGAGATGAGCCGGTGAGCCGATCGATGATTGTACGGCAGTATGTGTCTGCACGTTGGAGCGAGGTGAGGTCTGCGGATTGAAGGAAGTCATCCGGTGCAGTGGGCTCGATGGGACTAAGACTGGTCATCTGCGTGGTCTCTTGGCTGGGAGGTGCTGCGCAGCAGGTAGATGCGTCATGATTTTGCAACAGCGGACAGCGTGACAAAGCGTCGGCATCTTGGTGTTTGCGGCCCGACCGGTATGTGACACTGTAGTCATACTCCTGCAGTCGGAGCACCCAACGACCGAGGCGTCCTGACAAGTTTTTTAATGATGACAACTTACGTTACAGTTCTACGGCGAGCATTGTAGCGGCCTGCGTCGTAGTCTTGTCACTGGTGGATCCGTAAGCGGGCGAGCAGCCTAGCTTCTTCCGCGCGTTCAGTGAACACGTCAGCGCCTGTGTCGGTAGCGTCCCATTTATGTGGCAACATCGCATTCAGCATAGTCCGTACCTCCCTTCCGCGAACCAAGCTGAATGGAGTCATGCGAGTCGTCTCTTGTTTAGCCGTATTGTATGCGAATGTGATATAGGGTAAAATTTCGTCCCAATTCTTATGCTGGACATCCACGTACATCGACAGCATGTCTTCAATTGTCTTGTTGAGCCGCTCCGTTAGTCCATTTGTTTGCGGGTGATACGCAGTGGTCTTACGGTGAGTCGTTCCACTAAGCATCAGGACGTGGTCTAAAAGAGCTGCCGTAAATGCTGTTCCGTGGTCTGTGATCACGATAGTCGGGGCACCGTGGCTTAGCACAATATTTTCTATGAAAAATCTCGCCACTTCCACTGCGGTGCTCTTTTGGATAGCCTTTGTTTCGGCATACCTGGTTAGGTAGTCTGTTGCGACTATAACCCAGCGATTTCCTGCAGTAGAAGTAGGAAGGGGTCCCAAAATATCCTTTCCTATCTGTTCAAACGGTATACGTGGAACCTGAACTGGTTGCAGCTGACTGGCGGGTTTCTTTGGAGGTGACCTGCGTCGCTGGCAATTGATGCAAGTCTGAATGTGGTGCTTGACGGCTGTTATGAGTCGTGGCCAGTAGTATCCCTGCTGTACTCTTGCCAATGTGCGAGTGTAGCCTAAATGGCCAGACGTCGGCTCATTGTAACACGCTTGGAGCACTTCAGTTCGAAGGGGTGCAGGAATAACGAGCAAATAGGGAGCTCCGATGGATGAAAAATTTCTTTTGTAGAGGACGCCATTGCGTAAACAAAACGACGTTAATGTCCTTGCAAAGACTCTAGGTGCCCTCGAAGAACGTCCGTCCACGTAATTAATCAAATCAAGCAATTCAGGGTCCCTTAGTTGTTGTTGGGCAATCGTGGACGCGTCGAGAACACCAAGGAAGGCCATATTGTCGTCGTCAGAAAGAGAAGCTGACTGTACTGGTGATCGATACAGGCAGTCGGCGTCCGTATGGCGCTTCCCAGACTTGTGTATGACCGTCATATCAAACTCTTGTAACTTCAGACTCCACCGTGCTAATCGGCCGGTTGGATCTCCTAAATTAGTCAACCAACAGAGGTAATGATGGTCACTTATAACTTTGAAAGGGCGGCCATACAAATACGGGCGAAATTTCATAACTGCCCAGACCACGGCGAGGCATTCTTTCTCAGTTGTTGAATAATTGACCTCAGCGCGTTTTAGCGTCCTGCTTGCGTAGGCGATCACTCGTTCCGTGTCTTCTTGCCACTGCACTAGCACAGCTCCGAGGCCTACATTGCTTGCGTCAGTGTGAAGCATTGTTGGCGCTTGTTCGTCGAAGTGAGCAAGCACTGGAGGTGTTTGAAGACGTTGGCGGAGGTCATTAAACGCTGCTTGCTGTTCGTGATTCCACTCAAAGGTGGCGTCGTCTCTAGTGAGGCGAGTTAACGGCGACGCAATCCGTGCGAAGTCGGCGATGAACCGGCGATAGTAGGCGCATAGGCCCAGAAAGCGCCTGACAGCTTTCTTAACGGACGGTACTGGGAACTGTGCCACGGCCGCAAGATTTTCGGGATCAGGCCGAACGCCGGTACAGCTGACGACATGACCAAGAAACAGCAGTTCTTCAAAACAAAAGTGGCATTTCTCTGATTTCAATGTGAGGCCTGCGGAGCGTATGGCTCGTAAAACAACTTCTAGCCTCTTCAGATGCTCGTCAAAAGTTGGGGAAAACACTATGACGTCGTCTAGATAAACTAAACAGGTCTTCCATTTTAACCCTGAAAGTACAGTGTCCATGAGCCTTTGAAAAGTAGCGGGCGCAGAGCACAAACCGAAGGGTAGAGCTTTAAATTCATATAAACCATCCGGCGTCACAAAAGCGGTTTTTTCCCGATCTCTTGGGTCTACCTCGATCTGCCAATATCCACTTCTGAGGTCCATTGAAGAAAAGTAGCGAGCGTTTCGAAGCTTATCGAGGGAGTCATCAATACGTGGAAGCGGATACACATCTTTCTTAGTCACTTGATTCAGCTTCCTGTAATCCACGCAAAAACGCAGGGTACCGTCCTTTTTCTTAACTAATACTACAGGCGATGCCCACGGGCTCTGTGATGGCTGAATCACATCATCTTCAAGCATTTTAGCGACTTGTTGCTGTATCACTTCCCGTTCCTTTGGAGCCACACGATAAGGATTCTGGTGTATAGGCCTTGCTGCGTCGTGGGTAATTATTCGATGCTTTGTTGGCGGCGTTCTACTGACCCGTGATGTCGATGAAAAGCAGTCCTGGAATTTAGCTAGCAGCTCAAGAAGTCTCGTTCGTTCGTCCCTTGACAACGTAGTACCAACGTCAAGATTAAGTACGGATTCTTCTTGAGGTGCTTCGTCTAGGGCCGATAAACTGCCTTGGATTTCTGCAGTAGTGTCAAAGTAAGCGACGGCTGTACCGTTCGGGAGATGTCGGCGCTCAGTGCTGAAGTTAGTGAGCAGCAAGTTTGTGCGTCCAGCAGTGACAGTGACAAGACCTCGAGCAACTGAAATACCGTGGCTGAATATCAGTGAGCTTATCTGGTCAGCAATGCCGTCGCCGTCAAACGGCTCATCCCCTGCCACCGAAACAAGCGTACACGATCGTGGCGGGACGACCATATCGTCATCCGTCAGACGCAAAGGCCCTGAACAAGACGATATGTCTCGGCTCTGAACAATCGACTAAAGTAGGGCTGTTGTTGCGAAATGTAATGACACTGTCAGGGATGTTGATAATGGCGCCATGTTCTCTCAAGAAATCCATTCCGATAATCAGGTCTTTACAGCATGAAGCGAGAACGACGAACGTCGCCACGAAAGTAGAGCCACCGATGTCGAGCCTTGGTGTGCACATTCCGACAGGCATCAGTAATTGGCCGCCTGCCGTCCTTAAGTGAGGTCCCGTCCACGCTGTCTTTACTTTCTTGAGGTGCACGGCAAGGTCATCACTGATAATAGAGAAGTCAGCCCCGGTGTCGACTAAAGCTTTGACTTGCTGTCCATCCACAAGAACGGTAAGGCCTAGGGTCACAGTTTCGTCGGTATTACGTCTTGTCGGCTTTACAGCGTCCTGAGGTGGGAGTAATGGGGGCTTTTTTTCTTCGTCTTGACAGCCTGCAACCTTACCCCCTGAGGTCGCCGCCTTCAGTTTCCCCGGTGTGGGCTGGGTGACCTCGCTCCTCTGGTGTCGGCAAAAGTGCGGCGCTGCAACGAAGGTGACTGGGCAGGAGAAGGAAAGCGTGGTCGATGTCGGAAGACAGGCTCGTAATCAGTTGTAGTCTCGTCATCATTGTTACGGCGGCCGTCGAATGAGTGTCGAGATACCGAAGGTCCCTGAGAACCGACATCGCCACGGTGGGATACGTACTCGTTGGTATGTCGAATGTCAAACCGTTGCCTGAGAGGGCGAGACGGATCGGCACGGTGCCAGCAATAGCGGGCTATGTGGCCTACACCTCCGCAGTTGAAACAGAGTGGACGCCTATCGGCAGTGCGCCAGGTGTCTGTTCGGCGAAGCTGTGGCTGCCGTGATGACTCCTCACGCGACGAAGGCCATGGCAGGCCAGAAGACGACTGGTCGTATGGGGGCTGGATGGGTGGGCACCACGATGTCTCCCCATGTGGTGGTGACCAAGGAACAGTTGCAGGTGGCGGGTAGTATGAAGGCGGAGCGGGTGGGGAGCTTCGAAGGGCGGCGGCGTACGTCATGGGACGTTGTTCGAGGGCAGGATCAGCTGTCGAGAATGCTTGGCGTATTTCGTCACGGGCGACTTGGGCGACAGATTCCATGGGTGTATCCACTACCGGAGTCCGCAGCCTTTGCAATTCTTCACGAACAATCTCTCTAATCACGTCACGTAAGGAGCTATGACTGTCAAACGTCACAGCGGCGGCCTGAATTTGGGGGCTGCTGCACAAGCGGTCATATTGTCGGCAGCGTTGGTGTAGGGCCCGCTCGATAGCCGACGCTTCTTTGATGAAGTTCTCTACAGTGCTTGGCGGGTTGCGCAGAAGTCCGGCGAACAGCTGCTCTTTCACGCCAGGCATGAGGTAGCGCAACTTTCTATCTTCAGTCATCTGTGGGTCAGCCCTCCGAAATAAACATGTCATGTCTTCGGCGAACATGGCGACCGTTTCATTGGGTTTTTGGACCCTTAGCTCTACTATTTGGTGGGCGCGGTCACGTCTGTCGACATTAGCAAAAGTTTCAACCATCTTCTGGTGAAAGTCGGTCCATGTGGACAGGCTGCCTTCTCTGTTCTCGTACCAAGTACGAGCACTGTCATCGATATAGAAGTAGGCCCGGCCGAGCTTTTCTTGAGCAGACCAGTGGTTGATCTTCGCAACACGGTCATAGTGGTCTAACCAGTCTTCTACATCTTCGTGTGCGCCACCACCAAAGCGTTTAGGCTCCAGCGATTGAAAAAAGGTTACCTGGGATGGAGCGGGAGGGCTGGTGCCGAGAAGTACAGGCTTGGGGCTGGTGTTAGCCATTTCTAGATGTCTGGTAGAGGTTTTCTGCGAGGGGTTGCAGTCTGGAGGAATACCTCGTAGCCGACGACTGAATCGATGGACAGGGGTTGCAGGAGGCAGGTCCGGGCTGGATGAACGGCTCCCATTAGGAGTGTGAAGCATCGGACAGCGTCGCGGCCCAGCTCCTCCACCAGTGTCGCAGTGCAACGCGAACAAAAGATGACAGCAGCTTAGGCAGCGAAAAGAGCGTATTCAGCATCAGCTGTACAGCTTTGTTTTGTTTTGTTTCCCTGGGATGTTGGCTCATACCCACTCAGGGGGATTGGCGAAGAAAGTGTAGTGCAGTTTTTCTGTGATCATTTTAACTTTGTGTAATGAATTGGTATTATAATAAGACTAAAGTAAAAATAAGAACAACATAAAAAGAGCAAACAGAAAAAAAAATAAAAAAAATCAAGTTGAGCAATTTTGAGATTTGAGGTGTTATGATTACCACTCAGCTGCGTCTACTTCACTCTGCCCTGAGGAGTAATAAATAATTTTTTTGATTGAAGATCACAAAGGTATACGCTTGGTTGCCTGAATATAATCGCAAACGGCATTGAAAGCATCCCTGTGGCAATGTCCCAAAACTGAGGCACCAAAGCTTAGCGCCGTTTCCGCCGTCAATCTAAGGCCTATTTTCCGAAATGGCATAACTAGTAACCTTTTTCTAAGTATATCGTAGCGGCGACAATACAAAAAATAATGATCTAGTGATTCCATTTCTCCGCAGAATGCGCAGAGGGGTGGTGTTGTCTGACCAGCTCTGTGTAGATACAGGTTTAGGGGGGGGGGGACACGACATCGAAATTTAGTAATTAAGACTTCGAGCTTTCTGGACTGACTCCAGTGGGGTTGCCATGGAAACATGAGGTGGTTATAGTCTGTCCATGTAGTTACTTTTTCTATCGTATCAGTGGAGATTGCTGATTTTTGATATCTTATTGCCGTGATATATTCAACATCTGGCAGTATGGACAAAACTGGCCCATCAAGTGCGGCTCGTGCTAAGGAATCGGCCAATTCATTTAATCTTAATCCACAGTGTCCCGGAACCCATAGCAATCTCAGGAGTCTCAACTGCGGGGGTACTAATGTTTTGAATGTGCTTAGAATTCGAGAGTTCTCTGAAGCTGTCAGAGGTGCACAAACTGAAAGAGAATCCATCATTATGACTGCGTTGTTTTGATTTGATGGAAGTTTTCGAAGAGCTAAAATAATCGCCAAGAGCTCGGCTTCAAAAACTGGAGTAAAATCAGGCAGTCTCACTGAAAAGGACCAGTCAAGCAAATCAGAGGCAATGCCTACACCTGCCTTTTGATTATTTACGGAAGCATCTGTGGCTATTATATTTTTAGTTTCTGCATGCTCCAAGTAATCTAATAATATGTTATTTAAAAATTTGAGGGATTGTAATTTAGCGTTTTGGGGGAATATATCATCATACTCAATAATAACATGACAATTCGAGTCATTAGTCTCAATTACAATTCTAATGTTCACATTTATACTTTGTAGATTTTTTTGTACAAACATTATCTGAGGTGTGTGAAACCGTGGCCAATGAGCAAGAAAGAAGGCGTCTGGGTTTGCGATAAAAGCATATTGAGATCTTCTTGCCGGTAAGCTATAAAATTGTAAAAATGCTTGTACGGTCAAAATTCGAAATCGACAAAGTAGTGTAGGCAGGCGCACTTCCTGGTACAGTACGTTGATAGCCACAAATCTAGGGAGTCCCAGACACATTCGCAGTGCTTCTCGCTCCAAGACAACTAGAGGTTTCGTTTTATAAGCAGGGCCACCCGAGAATAATATGCAGCCGAATTCCATGATGGGGCGCATATAAATCTTGTACAACGTTATCAAGGTGTACCTCCGTAAGCCATATCTCCGGTTACATACCTTGTGTAGTAAGCCTGAAGCCCGCTGTGCTTTCGTAGTTATATACTCTATGTGTGGACTCCAGTTAAGTTTGTCATTATAAATGATTCCCAAATATTTTATAGAGTCTACTTGCTGGATGGGTTTCTGTTTATATAGAATTGAAATTGAAATTGGTTCTTCAAGCGGAAACGCCATGGGCGCGCTTTTGTTGACATTTAACGATAACGAAATCGACTGCAACCAAATTTCTAACATGTTAATATATCTTTGTAATTTAAGTTGTAGTGAGTAAATACCACAGTCAGCAGCAAAGAGTGCGATGTCATCAGCATAAATGTAGACAGTAACTTCTTGATCTGTTGGAATTGTACTCACTAAAGCATTAAATAATATTGGAGATAAGACTGCTCCTTGGGGAACTACGCGCGTTTGCTTAAATCTAGATGAGGAACATCCATCCTTGACGCAGTAGAATTCTCTTGATTTTAAGAATTCCGCCACCCACTCAATAAAATATTGTGGGAAGTTCAATCTCTCTAGCGTATTTAACAATATGAAGTGCTCCACACTGTCATACGCCTTGGCTATGTCAAGCGTTACTAAAGCAGCGTATTGCCTTCTTTTACGCGCGAGCTGTATTCGGCTCTCTAAATCAGCATGGGCACACCAAATTGAGAAATCACTACGAAAGCCGATTTGGTTCGGTTTTATTACTAAATTGTCTGCCATCCAGATACTTACTCGGCTATGTAGGACCCTCTCTACTAGTTTAACCATGTTAGATGTTAGAGAGATTGGTCTGATATTATCGACTGTTAATCCTCCACCCGGATTTTTTAGTATAGGAATCACCTTTGCTATCCTCCAATCCTGCGGCACCCATGAGTTTTTTAAGGAGTAGTTGGCGACGTCTAGAGGCGATAAAATGAACAGAATTTTAATCATGGGTACTGTGATTCCATCTGGGCCAGGAGATGCACAGGGTAAATGTTTAATCACGTTAGATACTTCAGTCTGTGTCACTTCTTCAAAGTCAGACTTTGTCGTAGACTTGTGCAAGTTGTTTGGCACTACTGAAGTGAATCTGCTTTCCAGACCTTTACCGATTGCCTCTAAGGTAGTGGTCATTTCTTGTGCCGACAGATTATCACAAGCTACATTAACTGGTGATGGCAAGATTTTCCGAGCTCTCATATATCGGAACAGTGCTTTTATATGTTTAGGCTTCGACAGGTATTCATAATGTCTTCTGTCATAATCTTGTTTAGCTTGAGCTACCGTTCTTTTAAAGCCCGCAGCAATGAATTTATAATCGGCCCAGTTTTGGGGGGATTGATTATGTAAGAGCTGCTTCCAAGCTGCCTGACGTCGTCGGTGCTCTCTTGTACATTCATCATTCCACCAACGGCTATATACTCTTTTAGATGCTGAAGCATCTTATACTCGCGCCTTGTAGTGCGCCGTCCGCGCCGTCCGCACCGCTTCTCGAACATTCGACAGCTGACGCGCGCGCATGCGCCGTCGCGCCGTCGCCCACCATCTGTGCCGCGCGCGCTTCTCCTTCGAGAACATTCGACAGCTGACAGCGCATGCGCCGTCGCGCTGTATATATACTCAAGGTCGGCGCTCGCTCGCTCAGTTGCCGCTCGTCGGTTGGTTTGTACGGTGCGTCGACGTCCAAGGTCGCGGTGAAATGAATTCCAACGAATCCACAAACACAATGATCGACGTCCCTTCGACCAGCGCCGCCCTTTCGCATACGTGTGTACGTGTTCACTCATTTAACACCCCCTCCTACAACCACGTTAACCAATTTAGCCATCGACCCAAGTAAGTCGCAATTTAACACCCCATTTCACAACCACGTTAACCAATTTAGCCATCGACCCAAGTAAGTCGCACTTTAACACCCCGTTAACCAATTATATGCTCCGCATCCTCCTCAGTGTTCCCCCAAGGGAAGCTGCGGGCAATTTTTTTTTGTGGATTCAACAGTAAATTCGGCTCTTTTGTAGGATCTTTTAATGACTGCGTTTATTTTCAGTGCTTTTTTATTATCGCTCTCTTCCGAGTGAAAAGCCAGTGCTGACTTCAGGTCATTCCTAAATTTAGAGTAATTTACAAATACTCTTACATTTGAACAAGATGGAATTATCGGACAAGAAATTTCAAAACTTATCGGTAAGTGGTCACTGTTAGTGCCACAGTCCAGCGCTTTCCAAGAAGAAGTAGTAATGGCTGAACTGAGAAAACTTAAGTCTAAGGCCGACCTGGAGTGATTACGAATAAATGTGGGGGTTCGGACGTTGAGGCACGTCAGGTCATTAGCCATTGTCCACTCCCACAAGCGTTTCCCACTAAGATCAGTTCTAAAACCCCAACTCGTGTGGTGGGAATTGAAGTCTCCAACTAAAACTTTGTCTTTGTCTCCTAAAACTTTGTCTCCTTTTCTTTCAGATACTTTTTGTTCTTTGTTTGTTTCGGTGAGTTAGTTTTCCTTGACACAGGGGATCTAGATCTCTTCAGGGACCTAGGGTCCAAATCCATGTCATCGGAATCTATTGTATATGCAGCTTTGTCCTCACTTACACTCTGTATATCTACTGCAGAGGGTGCTGTAGACGGAGAATACGATGGTGCGGTTTCAAATTCCTCATTTTGGCTGTGGACGCCTATTGCAGAGGCTCCTGCGGGCGGATAATACGATGGCGCAGTTTCAGATTCACCGTCAGCTATTGGTCGTGAACTCTCAACATGTTGGGATACTAGGCCTGACTCTCCCGTGGTACCAAATATGCGAGTCATCTGGTTAGCCAAAATTTGAGATAGAGAATCGCAAAGGTTAGAAGTCAGTCGTTCCATGGCTTTTTCTAGAGCCTTTTCTATGGCCTCCGCTATATTCAGGGAAATCGACCCATTTATTTCCGAGAGATGTCGTGCTGCAACACTGGCACACCCCTGAGTTCTAGTCTGTATTTCCGCTAGGACTTCTCGTCGAGAACAGCGCTTACGCCCTATAACTTCCAGAATTTGCATTTCTCGAGCCTTTGCGGAACAATCAGGATTATCTGCACAGTGTTGTTCGTTGCAGAGACAACATTTCTCTTCTTTAGCTTTGCAGTAATTTGTTTCGTGGTTGTCACCACACACTCGGCATCTGAGTTCTGACCTGCATCCTTTAATAGTGTGACTGTATCGCCAGCACTTCGTGCACTGGAGTGGTCGCGGTGATAGCGGTTCCACTCTGTATATTAGTGGCCATGCCTTGATTTCGCTTGGGAGATTCGCTCCAGCAAATGTTACAATTACCGACTCAGTCGGCGTCTTCTGCTTCTGTACTAGTCGTGCACACCTATAAACGGAAATAGCACCAGTCAAGGCAAACATCTCTAATACCTCAGACGGGGTCAAGTTAACATTGACACCGGGAACAATACCTTTCACACATGCCAGATGCGGGGGAATAAAGGCGCTCACCGGATCGGTCGCGAAACTCGAGCACTTCAATAGGTCTTGGACACAGAGCTGATCAGATGAAAAACAGAATACCACCTCTGCCGAACTGGCGGACCTCTGTGATGCTGTGAAAGTGAGACGTCGCAGCTCTAAGCTCCGCCTGGATCACTTTCGGATTCTTCATCCGAATGAAGCCGTCATTGCTAGGGACGAGGGCCACAGGAACTGCGGGAATGCCGTTGCGTAGAAACTGATCCACTGGTATTTCCTGTGGCGGAAGTGAAGCAGACCAGAGGCAAGCCCCTGGTCCAGGTGAAGAAAACTGCATCTAAGTGAACTTTCTAGCGCTAAAAGTGCTTACTTAGCTGTAAAAGCACTATAGGAACACCTAATAAAGACAAAGAAACCACAGCCACTACACAAACTTAGGCCAAAACCCTAGAGCAAGCACGACCAGCTACTTGCGTACAGCTGTACAGCAAAATGCCTGCTTCGTTGTCGTCCCGAAAACCACCTGACCCACTAGCTGGAATCTACAAAACATTCCTATCATCGTTCTTTTTCTTATAAACACGTGTCAATATATATATATATATATATATATATATATATATATATATATATATATATATATATATCACGTGTAAAAACACGAAGAACAAGCCCTTAAGTATACACTTGTTTCTCTTATTCATTAAGAGGGTCTCGTAATGGCAGACTTGGTGCCTTTAGGTTGTATACGAGAGAATATTGATCAGCTGCCAGTAAGTAATAAGTTCACGCGCTACGTGACGCCAAACAGGCTCATAAAGAGTGTGCCACACTCGCAGCCATGGCTTCTAGTGGCGCTGACTGACACTCTCACGTTTAAATTGACCTAGATACCCAAAAAAAGTGGCTGGGGGGATAGCTGTCGTGGTAGCTCAGTGGTAGGGCATCGAACGCGTTATTCGAAAATTGCAGGTTCGGATACTGCCCACGGCAAGTTATCTTTTCACCCACTTTTCTTTCTTCTCATTTACATTAGAAATGTCCTACTAATTCCCCCTATACTTTCCTTGGCATTATTGTCTGTTAGATCTCATTAATATTGCGTAAAAACACGAAAAACGAGCCCTTATAAGTATACACTTGTTTCTGATATATATATATATATATATATATATATATATATATATATATTGCAAGAAAAATTATAAAAGAAAACGTTGCTAACATGCTTAAACTTGAAGTCACCGGCACTTGGAAGTCGAAGAGAGCATGGCAGTACAGTAACCCAGCGCTGACCGTTAATGTGGTAGATGTGGCGGTAGAGAACCCCATTTTTCAGCTTAAAGTGCAGAAGTTGACGACGAAGTCGCGCGTTTGGTGGATGAGAAACTCCGGAAAGGTGGTTTATCATGCGTCTGCAGTATGAATCAGACCACTGGCGGGAGATAAATGTTGGCTCATGGTCCGAAAAGGGTTGCCTTATTGATGCGAGTGTATGAACTTTGGTAGATGTGGCAGTTGAGTTCTCACCAACGCTGATATGGGTAGTTGGAAGCGGGCAACGAGATAAAGCGTCGGCGTCTTGATGTTTTCTACCTGACTTGTAAGTTATGTCAAAGTCGTACTTCGGCACGCGTATACTATCTACCGACCCAAGCGCCCGGACAAGTTCTTCAGTGTGCCCCGCCGCGGTGGTCTAGTGGCTAAGGTACTCGGCTGCTGACCCGCAGGTCGCGGATTCGATGCCCGGCTGCGGCGGCTGCATTTCCGATGGAGGCGGAAATGTTGTAGGCCCGTGTACTCAGATTTGGGTGCACGTTAAAGAACCCCAGGTGGTCAAAATTTCCGGAGCCCTCCACTACGGCGTCTCTCATAATCAAATGGTGGTTTTGGGACGTTAAACCCCACAAATCAATCAAGTTCTTCAGTGTAGAAAGCCAGCATAAGGCATGTTGGTCCGTAACGATCGTGAAGTCACGGCCGTGAAGACAGGGACGGAACTTATGCACCAACCAAACCACAGCCAAACACTCTTACTCAGTTATCGTGTAGTTCTCTTGACTGGGGTGAGTACGCGACTGGCATATGCAACAACTTTCTCTAAGGAAGACTCGTCGCCTTGTAGAAGAACTGCTCCTATACCAAGGACGCTAGCATCGGTATTTAGGATAGTTGGTGCGGCTTCGTCAAAGTGGCAGAGCCGAGGTTCAGACGTGAGGGCCCACTTCAACAGGTCGAAAGCCGTTTGACATTCTTGAGACCACAGAAAGGGGACGTTGGAAGCAAGTAGCTGGTGTAATGGAGAAGCAATAGAAGCGAAGTTCTGGATAAGCCAGGCAAAATAGGAGGCGAGGCCAAGGAAACTGCGGAGCTCGTTTGGTTTTTCGGGACGCAAAAAGTGAAGGACTGCCTGAATCTTGTCAGGGTCGGGCCGGATGCCATCTTTGCTAACGACATGTGCTAGGACCTTAATAGATTTGTCAGCGAAAGAGCATTTCTTAGTGGTTATTTGGAGCTTGGAGCCAGCAAGGCACGTTAGAACTTGATCCAATCGTTCTAGGTGTTCAGGAAACGTTGACGGAAAGATAATGATGTCGTCCAGGTGCAAAGGCAACTTTTCCAATTCGGGCCGCGCAGCACGGTATCTATCATGCGCTCAAAAGTCGCGGGTGCGTTGCAGAGCCCGAAAGGCATCACGTGGAATTCATATAGCCCATCGGGGGTTGCAAACGCCGTTTTCTCCTTATCGCCTTCATGCATAGGAATCTGCCAGTACCCAGAACGCAAGTCGATTCTTGAAAAGAATTCCGCGCCTTGTAGGGAATCAAGGGCGTTTCAATGCGTGGCATATGGTACACGTCCTTCCGTGTGAACTTATTGAGCGCCCGTTAGTCCACGCAAAGACGCACAGAGTCATCCTTTTTACAGACCAAAACAATAGAAGACGACCAGGGGCTTGACGAGGCATGGATGACTTCCCGTTTAAGCATGTCAGCAACGTTTTCTTTTATAATTTTTCTTTCAGCTGTTGACACGCGGTAGGGTCGGCGGTGTACGATAGATGTCCCAACTGTTTGAATTCCATGTGCTGTAGTATTAGTGCGGCCCAGCTTAGACGAGCAAATATCGAAAGAATTTGTGTGTTTCTGCAACAATGCGAGCAGCTGCTGCCTCTGTGAATGTGCCAAGTCGCTGCTGATATCGGTGGTAAAGGCGGAGGAAGAAACATCCTCACCGAGGGAAGGGTCTTTGGATGCGATGGTCTGAAGTGGCATGAGAAATACAGACTCGAAGTTGGCAACACGTGCCACAGTAGTGCCCTGTGGCAGTAAGGTCTTCACTGGTGTACAGAGTACAGCGATGACAAGTGCAGAGCCCTTGCAAAAGCGAACGACACCGGACGGAAGAAGTAAGCCTTTACGAACGCAAAGTGGTGACGGTGGGGAGTAGAAGGCGTTCAGGGCACCTTGAGATAGCGTGGTCAGGTGGGCCGAAGAAGGGTCAGGGGTATGGTATGGTAGTTCACCGGGGGAGTGGCAGCAACTGACGCGTAGGATGGCAGCGGCAATGTCGCGTGTGCGTCGCTGGGAGGCACGGTAGCAATTTGAGAGTAGGTGGATATGGGGCGAGAAGCAGGTGGCTGTACGGGCGCAGAGCCGGTCAGAGATGTAAGTTGCTTTCTGATGATGTCACGCAAGGGCACTCCCGAAGACTTTGTAGGACGTTGTGTAGGAGGTGTGAAGCCCATAGACCGCAATTCTTCGTGTAATGTCCCGGATGAGGTCACACAGATGGCCATGAGGCGTGGAGGGGTGCTGTGCTCGCCAATGTCCGGTTGAAGACGAACGAAGTCCAGCGAATCAAGGCGCTGGCATGTCGTCACGACATCAGCGATGGTAACTGGGTTTTGTACAGCGAGGGCATTAAAGCCAACAGGCCCAATGCCTTTCAATATATGGCGCACTTTGTCCCATTTCGGCATGGCTTGATTGACACGCCGGCACAGCGTGAGGCCATCCTCGATATATGAAGTGTACGATTGGCCGCGATGTTGTCGACGAGTATCGATTATCCTCTTCGCGACGGTGGATCGAATGTCCGGTGTCCCGAAAACGTGTCGCAGCTGCTGCTGGAAGGTAGCCCAGTCGGGTAAGTCAACAACGTGGTTAAAATACCATGTCTTCGCGACTCCGGTCAGAAAAAAATGTACGTAGCACAGTTTGGCGGCCTCGTCCCACCTATTAGCGGCACTTACGCTTACGTAGTCATCGAGCCAGTCTTCTGCGTCTTCTCCACGAAGACCAGCGAAGAGCGGGGGTTACCGCTGATGTCCATGTATGTAAGTAAAGGGTCAGCTTGCGGCGGTGCGTGATGTATGATATCAGCGCTGGCAGGCTCGGTCTGGGACATGCTGCCTGACAGTGGGCGCAAGCAGCGCCCTGAACGAAGCTCCAGTGGGTAGAACGGGCTGCGGGAGGTCAGAGGACCGAAAATCCACCTCCACCACGTATGAAGTCTTAGTAGTCTTGGTTGCGTCAGCGTTTATTCGAGGAAAGACCTCGCAAAACGTACGGGCCGAGCCAGTACGCAGCCGATGACGGTGATGACACAAAGTGGCAATGAGGGCAAAGAGACAAGCGGATTGTGGTGATTGTGATCATGCAGAGATGAGAACGGTGTAACAAACGCCCAATATATATATATATATATATATATATATATATATATATATATATATATAGTGAGAATTCATTGTACGTCATCTTCCTCATCTATCAATAACCATCATAAGTCTTCGGCCCGTTCCTCTTCATCATCGGCGCCATCTTGCTGTTGCTTGAATAAAGCGTCAGCTTAATATATATATATATATATATATATATATATATATATATATATATATATATATATATATATATATATATATATATATATATATATATATATATATATATATATATATATATATATACGGGAAAGAAGTGTATACCTTATGCTCGTTTTCTCGTATTTTGACACAATAATAATGTAATCTAACTGACAACAATGCCAAGGAAAGTAAAGGGGACATTATTAAACTAAACTATATTGGAAATGTGAAGAAAGCAATGTGGGAGAAAAGATAACTTGCCGTGGGCAGGAACCGATATATATCGGTGCTCAAGTGAAGTGGACGAGCAAACGAAGACGTCACAGCTTTGCCGCAAAGGCGAAGCAATGAATGGGATAGCAAGAAATAGTAAGATCACGCGAAGAAGGGCAAGCAGATCGCAACGTGCCTCGTGTTTCTCACGCACAAATAACAGACGAAACGTATTCACAGGCATAGATGAACGCGAATATGGTCCTCAGTCTTCAGTTACTTCGCTGTGTCTGAAACGCGCGCTCTTTTCGCAAACTGAGGCTGTGCAACAATTGCAGGGACCTTTGTGAGCCCGGTGACTGCAACAGAATTGTTGCGGTGAATGCCATAGGTCAGCCAAGACGTACAATCCTTCCCACCGCGAGATATGGGCAAGGGAGAAAGCGTCCACCCCTGCCCCCTCACCGCGGGGCAAAGTACAGGTGGGAGATGAGAGTGCGTACCGCCGCGTCGTGACAATGGTGACGCGCGCTCATTGCGCCATCTTCCTGGAAATGTTAAAACACGATAGTCCCTCCCCCCTCAACCCCCGTCATGCCCGTTACCAGCGCTAAGTGGTAGATATAAGAGATTTTTAGTTTGACGTTTTTGTGGTCCGCCCCGCTCCGGGAGCACCCGCGAAGCCGCAGCGGAGCAGCGGCTGATTTTCCTCTTTTAGTTGTTCGTTGCCGGCAGCGAACGGAACTTTCGCAGTTGCAGCGCCCTCTGGTAGTTTTCATCGTCGGTAAACAAAATAAAAAAACATTTTTTCACGTATATAAAGCAAAACAATAACGTAACAATGATCTTTTCATGAAGTATTTAGATATCCACTTTCAATGTCTTAACTGTCTATTTTTTGACAAAGAAGCAAGCTCTGACTTGATAGTAGCCGCTCAAAAGCCAGCAAGGTTCCGATCCAGATCCATTGCAAGCAGTCACTGTGCGTTGTTTGCGCTTTTGACGCGTGTGCGGTGGCGGCGTTTTTATTTTTCATCGTTGAAACTGTGTTTTTGCGGCTTGCGCAGGGCAGGTGACGGCGAAGCTGCAGCACTCGCGGAAAGCGTGCCATCTCCGGAGGCAGCCATCTTGAAATGAGCAATGTTGCTGCACGCACGAGAGAGGGCGCGCGCGTTGTCCCATTTCCGCTTGCAAAAACGGCAGCGACGCACCGCGCTCCGCTTAGGCTGCTCGTAAGCGGACCGTATTCCCCGCTCCGGTAACCCGCTTAAGGCCTTAGCGGAGGGCGCATGCGCATTCGCGTTCCCGCTCCGCTTAGCTGCTAAGCGGAGCGTAAAAACGTCAAACTAAAAACCTCTATAAATAGCTTGCCGTTTGAACGTTGAAGGACGTGCACCTCCGTGGCTCAGTGGTTAACGCCTCACATTCACGGTCCTAAAGTCCCACGATCTATTCCGCGTGCCGAAGGCTTCTTCTCGATATCTTCTTTCTTGCGTTTTCATATATTGAGATACGTATACATATACGATGAGTGACCAGGACGCCGACGCTGGCGGAAAAATACAGCTGAGATAGTTCATATAGTTGCTATCGAGTTTATATAGTTGCTATCGCAATAAAACGATGTTTTATTGCCTACGTTATGGCTGGGGACCAGCCTTCGTCAGGCCATACACGCACATGACTATAATGCGTGTCTTAAATAAGGACATGGCACGGGGGCCCCGCATTGCGCATATTCATTGATAACAGCCAGATATTAAGGCATGCGCAGCATTTAGTATGGTGATAGCATAGATAGTGGATTAGCAGTGCAAACTGAAAAAATGAATATATGATCTATACAATGTAGATAAGTCGCATTTGTTTGCAACGAAATGCACAATACCTAAATATCAGTGTTACGTCACAGTAAGAAGCAAGTATACATGCGCCTTATGGTCACCTAACTGATAGGGGTGATGTCACTAAAGCTTTTCTCGAAAAAGCAAACAAACCTAAATGCGGTTCACAAAAAATTGAATTATCTGTTTTACTGCTGCGCTGTCAAACTTTTGTGTAGACAGGCCGTAAAAGTAAGTGCTCTTTTCCTACGCACATTACACCGTACAAGTGAGAAGGTGGTCGTCACGGCGAGGAAGTTCCTGCGTGTCAAAGCATTCCGCTAGGTGGCACGATAGTTGTACCAGGGACGCAAATTCGTCATGATGCTCAAGTTGAGAAGCTGGGCCTCAAGGAACCGTTTCATTGGCATCGGGCTGCTCGCTAGGTCAAGCGAGGAGGCGCTACGCTTCCTGTACCAGCTCTAACTGTGCGCTGCAGAAAACAGGCTCTCCGGGGAGGCCAGGACCCTGCGAGCTCTCCCAGGCTGAAACCAACCACAGTGAGAGCGGCCTGGTTTTCGACGTCAGCACGGCCCAGCATCTCTGCAATAGCA
The DNA here is from genome assembly GCF_013339725.1 of Rhipicephalus microplus. Lineage (NCBI taxonomy): Eukaryota > Metazoa > Arthropoda > Arachnida > Ixodida > Ixodidae > Rhipicephalus > Rhipicephalus microplus. The sequence goes on along the minus strand of NW_023611510.1, from coordinate 36,182 downwards.
GTGAAGTCGTCATGGACATCATCATCAACGTCGCCTCCGGCCAGTGTTTCCACTTCTACCATTAATATGTGAACATTGCTTCTCTCCCTTTTTTTTTTGCCGAGATGCTTGTACAGTTTATCATTGGTGGGTCTTGTTTTCAGGCTTATTTGCATTTTCCAGCAAAGAGAGTGGTTTACTCGGTGATCACGTTCACAAATAGCTTGTTTCTCGATGACAGCGAGTATATGAGTCTTAAAGGGCCACTCACCAGGTTTGACAATTTTGAGCTGACAAGCGCAATGCGTAGACGGGGCGTTCATGATCACGTCTGCCAAGATTTGCAACGGTACGCGCCGCGGACATGGGTCAAATTTCAAGATGAAAGCTGCTCCCCCTCCCCTCTGCCGGCGCACGCTTAGAGGATGAGGGCATGACGTGGGCGTAATGGCCCTACGTACACGGCAATGCAGTGACGTTGGTCCTCTACGTAGACGAGTCGAGTCTGCTCTGACATTGTCAACAGTATTCCACGTGACATGGCAAACATATTTAACACAACATGCGTAGTTTATGTATTTGTTGTTTTAAGACACTAATAAAACTTAAAATAAATATTAAGATGCAATAAAAAATTGTGCACGTTTTTCTTTCAATTTTTCCGGTTAAATTCTGCGAGATGCGGGGCTAATGTGCCAGCGTTTCGCATGCGTTCGGGTCCCCGCGGTCAGCGCATTGAGCAGACGACCGCCGTGGAACGCTCCTACGCGTTCGCACACTCATTGCGCTCATCTACTCTACCGCGTCAAAGCCAGCGTTTCCAAATCATCTCGCAGAATCTGGCACATTATCCCACAAAACCAGTGTTTTTTGACCACAAAAAACACCGGTCAAAAAAGCAACGCTGCTCACGTGCTCGGGGGTTGGACTTGTTTGGGCACGTCATGCGGACGTCACCTCATGGTTGAATGCTGGAGCGGGTGGGGAAGAGATTTGGGTTACGAAGGCTACATGGACGAGCGGCAAGGGTTTCGAGCTCACCTCCTCTCATCCTCGTTTCGTGCCGCTTCAAAAACCTGTTTTCTCCGCTCGTGATGAACCGATTCGAAAAATTGTCGTGGCAAAATGTTCCTCATCGGACACCCAACAACTTCCACTGTCCAACTAAAATTCGGTATGGGGCCTGGGGAGTGGCCCTTTAAAGAAACGCTGGAGGAACCAACAATCAACGTTATCCATGCAATGACGAACTTACATTCAACCATATAGTAACTACGCTGAAGACAAGGTTGAAAACGACTTACGTGCTTTTTCTTGTAGACGCGCGTATTAGCGCTGTATAGAATTGTCAGAGATTTCTTAAACTGCCCTTTGTATATAAATCAAAACTTAACAGAACTGCGAATTGGGCTAGATGGGGGGGATTAACTGTGGGCGTCTTCTTTTCCATCTGCAATTGTGTCGCTACCCCCACAATGAATGAGAGCTAACAAGCAATACTCTAAACGAAAAAATAGATTATATTAGAAGTTTTCCAATGTAATTGTGAAGAAAAAAAAGTCACAGCTTAGCCGCGAAGGCGAAGCAGTGAACGCGATAGCAACAAGTTAGATTGTAACGCGCATATTAGCAAACAGATTGAAAAGTGCCCCACGTTTATCATGCAAAAATGACGCGCAGAATGTAATCACAGGCATAGATTAACGCGAATTAGCGTCTCAGTTGTTATTTCACTGTGTCTTAAAAGTGCGCTTTTTTCGCAAACAAAGACTTTGCGACGATTGCGGGGACCTTTGTGCGCCCAGTAACTACAACAGAATCGTTGCGGTGAAAGTCCAAGGCCAGCCAAAACGTACGATTGTCCCCAACGTGAGAGAAGCGCACGCGTGAGCGTCCACCCTGTCCCCTCACCGCGGGGCAAAGTACGCGTGGGGAATGAGAGCGTGCGCCGCCACGTCGTGACAATGTGGCCACGCGTGCTCAATGCGCCATGTTGTGGTAATGCTGAAAAAAACGATAGTTCCCCTCGAGATGCCCGTCACCAGCGGTAAGTGGTAGATATAAATAGCTTACCGTTTGAACAGTGAAGGAGGTTCTTATTCGTGGCTCAGTGGCTAGCACCTCGCACTAAAAAATCAGAGGTCCTATGTTCGAGTCTGCGTGCCAGTCTGTTTCGTCGTGTTTTTTTCTTTCTTGCGTTTTCGTCCATACGGATACGTATACATATACGGTGAGTGACGGTGACGCCGACATCGACGCCAGCGGCGAAATACAGCCAAGAGTGTCTATGTAATGTCTATCGCAATAAATGGGGACAAAAAGATAACTTGCTGTGGGCAGGCACTGAACCTGCGAACTTCGAATAACGTGTCCGATAAGTTTACCGACTGAGCTTCCACGGCAGCTGTCCCATTGTGTACTCTAAGGCGTACATATGTGCATTTAAACGTGGGATTTGAGCATCAGTCGGCGCCGTCAGAAGCCATGACGGTGAGTGTGGAAACGCTCCTTGTTCGGTCCCTGCCCACGGAAATTTATATTTTCGTGAATTTTTGCGCTTGGTCCTTGCCCCTTCAGCCCCTTCGCTTGGTCCGCTCGCCCGCTGAGCCACCCAACCAATATTCACGAGGGTTGGTTAATTCTCTATAATCAACATCTCAAGCTCATATTACGTGGCAAAGTAGCTGGTTCACCTAAGCGGATGTTTGTTATTTTACAAGGCAAAATGATTCTGAAGTCTGTATTAGGTTGAGTGTATGTAGGATGTACGAACTGACGATATCTCGCAAGAAGGTGGCAATTATCACCAGCAGATAAAATGCTTATATTTTGGATGTTATCGCTATCGCCTGGTAAAGGTTATGGCAATGACAGTAGTAATAATGACTGCAATGTCACAGAACATGTTCAAAGCACATCACCAGCGGTTGTCTCGTTTATTTAGTGGTGCCCTTTCGGTACAATTGATTCACTCCATTGTCGCCGTCGAACATCACGCTGATCCATTTTGCAGCAATTCGCTGACCAATGTGTTGTCAGCACCAGCAAAGAATTGATAACATACTACGCACTACTTGCTTAACTGCACATGTCTAGACGAACGCAATCGGTGCAGCCACCAGGTTGCTTTCTGAAGAAACCATTTCCGCATACACATGTCACACCACTTTTCTCGCATGTTGATCGCCGATGCCTACCGCCGTTGAAGCTGTCACGGCCGCAGTATTTCTCGCTGGTATCGGCTCCTTTTGTGCCCGTTACCTCCCGCTGGTTCCTTCCACAACTGAAAGAAGCCTGGACTGCAGAAAATGGTTAGAACAAAACATGGCACAGTTTGCAATAGTAAAGATTAAAACCGTATGTTTACATCACATTTTCCTCCCAAAAACAATTATGAAGTGTACTTTTACTAAAGCTTACTTGAAGTAATACCAGAGTCTCAAACCGACATCAGCTACCCAGCCGAAGCCACGAAATTCAGTCCGACCAAGCGCCGAAACAGTGAAATAGCGGCATGAGCAAGATATCAGCTTACGTTACAACTGGATAGGCTAAGCTTTCCCATATGTCACGTACTGGGTTCGTTCTCGTATATGGGACGGAACCATGGTGTTAGTTCTTAGGCCGTGGTTATTCAAGACGAGGTGACCACATTTCGTGCTTTACGAAATAAAATGTACAAGACCAGTCACCACTAAGTAGCTCACGCGAACACATTGTTATTAATTACTAGAGAAAATCATCCTTCATCATTAGAGCAATGTAACAAAAACTTGCGAAGTCATTTAAAAATGTGGAATGAAGAATTTCATGTGCGCATCACATATTTGAGCTTCCTGTTCTGAACGATTGCTTTTATACATGGGTAAATAATTAAGGGGACAGTTACCGCATGTAGTACGCATATTAAAATGTTACACATACATATTGTTAATATATAACGTATATGACACATACTACATTATCACACATATTGGCACAACAAAAACAGTAACAAATAATAAAAGCACGCATTTGTTACAGCAGCATTAGGTTAACTAACTACGCACTTATATTAATCAAGCGGGTGGATACTTACACTACGCGAAGGTTGTTTCGAAGATGACGAACGCCACAACAGCGATCAGGAACATTCTCCGCTTATTTTGACCACGACGCAACATATGTGAAATTCGGCAGCGAAAAATCTCGTTTTGGAGTCTTTGAAGCGTGTTTCTTCACACCTGCGAGCTGAATTTTGCTAAAAAATAAAAAAAAATGTGAATGACCGTCTATAGTTGAAGACCGATCACTTTTGCTTGCAGGACTTGCATATCGTATTGTGTTGAAAGTTCATTTTGCGCGAAAGAAGATCAAGTGTAACCGGAGCATGAGGGCGATAACAGATTGCTTTAAAGATCAATAAAAAGGCAAACTATTTCCGCCGCAATAATAAATCATAGCTTCACAACACCGAAAACACATCCCTCTTGCCAGTTAAAGATTGCTTGACAAACGAAAGAACGTGCAAAATGAAAATCGGACTTTGTGCAGGGGATGAAATCCCATTTTTAATTTTTTTGAGGGGGGAGGGAGGAGGAACAAAGGAGAAAGCCTCAAATTGAGTAAACTTGGTGCATTGAAATTTCATTTAAGCAGGCGGGAGATGGCGTTTTGGTTGGTATCCGCTAACTAGAGTATTAGTGAGATATACCAGCCAATGATACAAAGGAAAATGTAGCGGATGTTATGAGGAGGGATTGTAACGTAAATGTGAAGAAATTAAAATGGCGAAAAGATAAACTTACCTCAGGCAGGAACCCAACCTGCGACCTTTGAATAGCGTCCGGTGCTCTACCACTGAGCTATATACGGATGACGGCCATCCTCCTGTCCCCTTTAGAGGGTATTATGTTCGTTTAAACGTGAGAGCGTCTGTCAGCGCCGCCTGATGTGAATGCGTCGAATGCGGAACAATCTTTTTGGCTGTCGGCGTCGTGTATCATGAGAGATCATTACTATCTGGCAGCCAACAGCTCGTAATAGGGTACCTCATTTTCGATCGAAAGCACGCGTTCCCCTGCACGGTCATTAACTCTCGTTTTCTTCGTTTTGCCTTGCGTCCTTAGTTTTTGTAGGAAACGAAACAACTAGCCCAACAATACGCTTTATTAAAGGGCCCTGACATGGTCGCCCAATAATTTGTGGTTTTAGCGAGAAATGAGCGTAGCAACATAGCAACAGTACAACATGAGCGTAGCAGTCATCTTCTTCCAAAGTTTGAGCAGTTGCAGATCGTTCACTTTTATAGCCAATCTGAAGGAAACGGAAATAGCTCAATGGCACGCACAGCGGATCACGGAACCAAATCGTTCCACGGAATGGAGATGATTGCACATCAAGCTGCTTGTTAAGGGATTGCTCGCGGGTGCACCAGTGTTTCCCGACTGTTATAACCATAATAATAATTTTAATGGGTGTTTAACGTCCAAAAACGACGATATGATTACGAGGGACGCTGTAGTGGAGGGATTGAAGAATTTCGATCACCAGTTGTTTTTTACCGTGCGCCTAAATCCATGTCAAGTACACGGGCCTTAAACATTCTCGCCTCCATCAAAAATGCACCCGCCTTAGGTGGGATTCGATCCCGCGATCATCTTGTTTCCCGACTACCACAAGTCTCGCGTGTTTATGAACGTGTTCAATTGTAAATTAATTGCTCGGCCAAGTATGCTTATGTCTCTCTAGACAGCTCGTTTGTGAATGAACCAGCATTGACCCACACAACACAATTTAGGATGAAAAATATGGCGTCATGGCTCTTTCAAGCTATCGAAATGTCTGCGCCTCAAACCTCGCGAAAACTTGCGAACGTTTATAAAAGAACGCTAAGATATTCACCCAGCTCAAGTATCCAATATAGAATGTCCACAACCAGGAATCGTGTAGGCTTTTTAAGCTCAAGTATAGGCCTGAGCTGGTCAGATGTCGATCGAATAACAGGCAAACCAAGGCGGAGTGCTTTTCTCCTCACGCCCCGCCACGGTGGTCTAGTGGCTAAGGTACTCGGCTGCTGACCCGCGGGAAGCGGGATCGAATCCCGGCTGCGGCGGCTGCATTTCCGATGGAGGCGGAAATGTTGTACGCCCATGTGCTCAGATTTGGGTGCATGTTAAAGAACCCCAGGTGGTCTAAATTTCCGGAGCCCTCCTCTACGGTGTCTCTCATAATCATATGGCGGTTTTGGGGCGTTAAACACAACATATCAATCAATCAATGCTTTTCTCCTCACATGATAAGTGTCATTCAAAAGAATGCCACTTATGATATAGTGCTTTTGGGACGCTAAACTTCACTAATCATACAAATCAAAAATCATGAATGACACTTCGCTTTCAAAAGAATGTAAGCACACTGTAGTATACGCAGCTGTCTAAAATGACAATTAGATTGTAACCTTTGCACTTCCATGGGCTTATAAGGCATAGACGAACATGAAAATCTGTGCTAGCTTAAAGCTTGTGACATTTGTTATATCTTTCCGCAAACTCAAACTCTGTGAGGCCTCATGTGTGTACGGGCTGAAATATGCTATGCGTTTGATTCTTTTCGCTAAATGTCGGCGTGAACAGTGAATCAAGTAACACATCGCTGGCACTTTGCCGTTTTGAAACGAAAAAAAAATGTGTTGATAGAAGAATAGCAGGAGATGTATCGGGAAAATTACAGAAAGCTTTTTTTCCTTTTTTTCTTCCCTTCTTTCTTTCTTCCTTTCTTTCTTTCTTTCTTTCTTTCTTTCTTTCTTTCTTTCTTTCGCACCGTGCAACGCTCTGTTCTAACTGCTCCTTCGTGCCGAGAAATGGACCTTCATCAATGTTCTTGGAGGCGGAGCACTTGAGTGGATAATGGCAGCAACAATGGTCATCCATTCATATCCATGCAACAACAAATGCGACAAATCACCTCGATAAAAAATCGGATTGCCAATCAGAAACTGCTGATCACCGAGAAGATAACGATTGAGAAATCATCAATATTTGAAAAAACAAAAACCTGCAAAGTGTACGCAATTAACCAGCGCACATTTGCAGGCCACCGACTACCCACAGAGCAAGATTTCTTTTAATAGGGGCGCTCAGGAGTCAACGTCGTATTACGTGCACTACTTGTAACTAATCTATCCAGTACACGGGACGGCTTTATGCTCTCTCATAGTAGAGTACCGTGAACTCTAAATCGTTAACAACTTTTTCTTAACACACATGTGCATTGGCAGCTGATGGCTTTGTGTAGTGCTTTAAGGCGTTCACAATTTGCTTTAAACACAACTTATAATTATTCGTTTGCTTGGTCCACCTGGACAGCTCTAAGCCGTAGAAAACATACATAAAGAGAGGACACTTCCATAGGGCCCTACGGCCCAACTACTGCGCTGCTTTGAGCGCCACGAGTGGTTGGTCGGACCCGATAATGTATTCACCATAAATAAAATAGCAATTTTTTTTCTGATGCTGGGATTTGCACCTGTACCCTCATACTCCGAAAGTGAGTATCTTCACCACAAGGCTACTCACCCATGCTTCCGCGAAGGGAATGCATGTACAGCACATCTAAACCACATGAATGTGCCTCATTGTGCAAAACCAATGCAGAAAGACAACACTTTCCAGCCATACTTTATTGTCCTATGTTGTAATGCATAAAATGTCTTCAGCGGGATATGAAATAGAGCGGATGTACAAAACTGCACAAGTTAATAAGATTTCTTCTTCACAAAAAATTGATGTGAAGTTGCTTAATGGTTGTCCTCCTGAAGAGGCAATTATATGTCTTAAAATGGAAGAAAAAGCGAGCAAGGGTGCGCCATCTATTCGTTGGTCAGACCCTTGATTTCTTGCTGGGCCGGGAATAGGCTCCAGTGGCCACTCTTAGTATATTTCTCTATGTCGTATCCACTGACTCGTTGCGGGACGGCTCAATGCTCTCCCATAGTTGAGTACGAAGTACTCGAAATCGTTAAAAAAATTTTTCTAAACGCATTTCTCTATGTCTGAGCTCTCCCATAGTTATGTACTTCGTACTGTAGATCTTCGAACATTTATTCTACACACACGATTCCTTCAAGGACGGTTTCCAGCTCTCCCATAGTATAGTACCAAGTGCCCTAATTCGGTAACTACTCTTCCTAAACAGAGGAAGCCAAAATCTGTGAGTTGCGAGCGTTTCGCTGAAGGATCAGTGAGAATGTAAATCAGATTGCGTTTGTGGGCATCTATGAAGGCGTACACAACGCGGCTTTAAGTGGGACGACTGTTGCAATGTGAAAGAAGAAACAAATAAAGATGAACAAGAGCAACGGTGTTTCACTGACGTCAGAATACAGAAAAGCATCGTGAACCTCTTTGTAGACGCAGCAAATAATTATTCCTGGATATATAGGTGACACGGCGTGGTAGTACAATCGCCGATTAGCTCTGTTAAATCATACGTTGCTATGTCAAGGCATCTGCGTATAATGAAGCCAAAAAAATGGACGAATTGTTTTCATTAACTTTTATTTCACGTATGGGCTCACGTAGCAGATTCCATCGCTGGCGATGGTTTTTCCTTTTCACTTGGTTAATAACGTAAGATTAAAAAGAAGGGTACTTCTTTTTGCACAAGAAACACGAATAAAAAGATTATTAACGTGTAGTGGTCTCTCTCGCAGTGTTCAAACGGTAATAGTGTTCTCAGACATTTTGGTTGCACAGATTTACTATGAAACATACCTTATTTTTAAAATTGCAATAAATATACGATGTTAAGGGACACATAAAAAGGAGTGGCTAGAGAAAATTGCTAATCTAGTAGCAAAAACTAATTAAGGCAGCTTCTCAATATGGGTGCCAAGCGTGGCGGAAGTACGGGGCTGGGATGCATTATTTTGTTTCTTTTCGCTTTTCTCGAACTTTCCTCTTGCACTTCTTTCTTGTTATCCTTGCTAGTTTTCATGTGTCTTTATCTCGCAATTCCGAGTGACTTATACGTCCTTCCTTTTTTGTTCATTTTTTTCTCTTTCTATTGGCTGGGAGGACATACCGTGGCGCCACCTACAGGATGACGTCACTCATAGGATGCCAGGTGGTGTTGTCTGTTAGAACATAGCATTTCCTGCGCTTTCGCTGTGGACACCGTGCGTGCTTTCCTTTCTTTTGAAGCTCAGTGTTCAAAGATGTGGTAAGGTCTAATAATATGGGCAAGCAAACTACGAATCGGTGCCCCCGGTGGCACTCTCGCCTCTAATTTACATCGTGAAATCGCGACTGAGAATTGGTGCAGAAATGGGAGACAATGCAAGCAAGGCGAGAGCATGTATCTTATCTGTGACGTCAAAACAATTGTAGCGCTGGCCTCGCTACAGTGGAGTCCCTCGCAGCCAATATTTTGAGTGCTTCCTATTTCGCGTTTAAAGACGATAGTCTTTCTTGGGTACCTTCGATGTACCTGTGTGTCTGTCTGCCTGTCGGTTCACATGCTGTGTGTCTGTCTGTCTGTACATTTGTTCCTTGTCCGACCTGACGATTCCTCAAATGGCACTAAACAGCTAACGCTATCCGCAGAGCCCACCAATCTTGCTCAAGGTTTAGCGTTCATCGTTGTGTGATTGTCAATTAAAAAAGCAAATATTGCGCATATGTGAGGCGCCGTAACAACCTGTCTATGTTTTGTATGTCTGCCTTTATACTAGAAGAGGCACACACAAGTGCCTAAGGACTGTAGCGTTTGACGCGCTGCGGTGACAGTGGAACGCAGTCTCAAGAAGGTGTTTCCAACACTTTGCTACGATGGCACGGTGATGGCACCTGCCCGTCGCTTTGCGTTCTAGACCTTATTACCTCCGAGACTGGCGTGCATCCTTCTCCGCAGTCGCGCACGCCTTCGTTTTCGAAGATAACTGCCAGATGGCGCTCGTGCCTAACTTGCCTAGCTGCGCTTGTTCGCCTCCGTTACACCCCTTCATAATACCATTCACCGATGTTTTTGCGCAGAACAGAACGTTTTGTTCACTCTTTCCAGACGCAAGACTATCGTCTTTCGACGACATTTACAGTGTAATGTGTAGATTCGAGCCAATGTTTTACACGTGGTTCGCGCTGTGTTTTTTTACTGATACTAGTAATGTTCAAACTTTATATTATCATCAATGGCGCTCGAAGAGCAAGAAGAAAAAGACGCATTAGAATTGTCATCATGCCGCTCGGAGAACAAGAGAAGGCAACTTCTGTTAGGCGATTGCGTCGGCCGAGTATGCTACAGCTGGATACGCCGTACGTGGTTTATGCTTGCGTTACGCCAAGTGACAATGACGGCAGCCTTCTTCTCCCTTACATGATCCGCACTTAACGAATGCTAGCAAAGTTTGAACGTGCGCTGACAAAAAGGGCTCTGGCAAGGGCCGGAACACACGCGCAGCTCAAACAAGAGCCGCAGAGATAGACAGGTAGAGTAAATGATGATAGTAATGATTGCTGGGGTTTGGCGTTCCAAAACCGTCACCTGAATATGAGAGACATATGTAGAAGAGGGCTCTAGACGTTTCGACCACCTGGGGAAATTTAACGTGGACCCGAGTCTGAGCACACGGGACTACAGCATTTCCGTCTCCATCGAAAATTCATCTACCGAAGCCGGGATTCGTTCCCGCGACACTCGGGTCAGCAGCTGACTGCCTTAGCCACTAGACAACCGGCGCGGGATTTAATAAGAGCTTCATATTGGTGGCAAAGTGCGCTTGTTGGTAGACACGCACAGTTATTTCAAACAGCGTAACGACGGGACGCAGGATAGAGCACACAACACCAGGCAGTGATGTGGTCTATTCGGGGTCCTGTCTTCGCGCTCTTCGAAATAAATAAGTGCGCTGCTCTTCGAACTGCAGCGCTTGAGTCGTTCATAATGCTAGCCATGTCTTATTAGCAGCGGAGATGTTTAGGCTTTTATCGCAGAGGTGTCGCGTGAACAAAAAAAATGGCAGCATATCCATGGAGTGAATGATGGATAGTGGGGCGAAAAATTCGTCCGTCCATGCGTCCGTCAGTGTGACCGTCCATGCGTCCATCAGCCCGTTCGTGCGTGCGTCTGTTCGCGCGTCCGTCCCTGCGTTCGTCCATGCAGCCGCCCCTGCGTCCGTTCATGCGTCCATCCATGCATCTGTCTATGTGTCCGTTCGTCCATCTATTCAACACTCCAAGTACCACCATCTCGCATCTTTTCATCATATATTCCCCATATAGAAGCACCGCCATCCAGCGGACATTCCAAGGACTAAACGAGAGGTGGCACACGCACACTTTTTAACGGCTTGCGCTTCGGGTCCACTTCCCACCTTTAACCACCTCGAGTTCATGGTATATACTAGTTCACTGTATTCATGGCACTGCGGCCGAACGCTCGCTAAACCTTTCGAAAACCAAGGAGGTTACGCCCAGCGAGTATGACGTAGCAAACTTTTTCAGTCAGATAGTGCTCAATGTACATGCCAATGGCTGCTAATGGGAAATAAGAGGCGGAGAATTCGGCTTTTACTTTCTTACGGCTTGCGCTTCGTATCTACTTCCCATTTTTAACCACCTCGAGTTCATTTATGGTATATACAAGTTCATTGTATTCATGGCACTGCGGCTCAACGCTCGCTAAACCTTTCTAAAGCTAAGGAGGTTACACCCAGCGAGTATAACGTAGCAACCCTTTCTTGTCAGATAGTGCTCAATGTACATGCCAATGGCTGCTTATGGTGATCGCAGCCTGCGCGTTAACTAAAAGCCGAATACTCCTGTCTCTCATTCCCCATTAGCTGCCATTGACATCTACATTGAGCACTATTTTTTATTGTTCAACAACGCACAGAAGAAGTCTCTTACCGGCACCACCTTGGAGGTCAAAATGTTATACTTGTTACATACTACGGGGGACGAACGGGTGCCACTATAAGATGCTTCGCCCCTAAAACTATGCAGCGCAATCACTAGGCCGGTTACAGGCACGTGCTCTCATTGTGCGCTCCTTCAACTTTCGCATCACCCCCGAAGCACGTGCGCCGGTTTGTACGACGTGGGATGCAATAAAATTAATGGGCGAGAAAGCGAACACAGAGAGAGAGAGTGAGAGAGAAAGGGAACGAAAACAGAAACATATCGATTATATGACTCAGATGGCCATTCACGCACGCGTTGCCGTTTGATGTGTGGTTCCATATAGAGTCTGCAACGCCGGAGATGCATATCTGGAAGTTTATCTAACGATATTTCTGTCAAAGCACACACAAAAAAAGTTACCTAAAAACATAACATATAAAAATCACAGTACGCAAACAAAATTTTAGTACAATATGGCACAAAGCAAACAGGTAAAAAAGGCGTAATACACATGTCACAATCTCACAACATCTAAAACAAAGCCCCATTGTCCCAAATATTTGCTATATCTTCGGAAGTTTCGTTCCACTCTCTAATTGTTATTTGGAAAGGGTGTTGGTAAAACAAGTGGTTTTGTATGAGTATTCTACTTTATTCTACTGGCATCCCTTAGAGTGTTATGCTGGTGCTAATATGTGTTTCTACTTATTAATTCCTTTTGGGTGATAAAACATGCTGTGCAAGATTTCTAATCGAGGTTTCTGTCTTCTAGGTTGTAGAGTTTGCCAACCTACTGCTGCCTTCATTTGTGAGATACTTGCTTCTCGGCTAGAGTTGGCAGAAGCAAGGAAAACCGTAGTAACTTTAATTGTGCAGCTTAACAAAGCCTGTGACCGCGGTGCGCACCATGCAGCAGTAGACAGGTGACGCGCACGATAAACATCGCTCACGCCGCGACCGCCGATAACCTGAAGCGCTAAAGCATTACGCCTGAAGGCTTTCAAAGCTCTAAGTTCCGGCTTTATCTATGAAATGCGAACATACACGTCATACAGGTAAATCGCAAAATGATTGTGACCGCAATAAGTTTTTTTTTTTTTTTTTTTGCTGTTGGTCTCCGCGATTGCCGGAGCTATCTCGGAGGCCTTGGTTTCGCATTTCGTTGTACAACGAGAAAGTGTACACGCATGCATCCCCGTTTGCAGTATATACAAATGGATGACAACCGTCAACAGAACATTCTATCATGCGTAATAAAACAGATCAACGCACGCACAAGAAGCGAGAGGTCAAGGGAGAATGTAACTGCAATTGCGAAAATCGCCAGGGCTATTTGTAAACTTTGTACCACTGATGGTAAAATAGATTGCTCGTGTATGCACTTTGTCGCTTTGGCATCACGTTCATGCCTAAGTTTAACGCAATTAGGCGTTACAGAACGAACGTTGGAGTGCTTGCCGCGAACTCGATGTCATGCGATGCTCGCTTGCACCTAAAGTGCCAGTTGCAGTACGCCGAATTAACTGAAATATCTTTCGCAATGTACCCACTATCGCGTTGATGAGCTTCCTACTTTTCTGAAGCGAGGTTGGATTGAAGTAAGAAGCTTGCTAGGTCCTTGATTTGCAGGAAACCGCAACTCAAGGCCAACGAAAGAGGAGGGCCTATGCACGTTCGCTTGCGGATGGCTCGCTTTGCACTACCCATTTATGGCTGGCGCGTCGGTGGGGGCGCTGATGGCGGCGTTTTTCGCAATGCCGCATGGGTAGAGTTTGACGTCTATAGACGGTTTTCCGCAGCGGCGAACGGGCGCTGCCACGTTTGAACACGTGATCTAAGGACCTTCTAATTTCCACTTCTTCACCGTAGACGACGGCCGGCCGATTCGCCGCCGCCGCTCCCGGGTTGCAGGCCAGCAAAGAGGGCGCAGAGCATAGTCCGTGCCGCATGTTTCTTTTTCTTCTTCTTTTTCTTTGTTTCTCTTACGCACTGTGGCGTGTCGCCTTATGCCCGACATAATTTAGGTGCCTTTTTCTTTCTTCAAGAATGACCACCACCACCGTGTCTCGCCATAGGCAGCAGGGCAACGCCCGCCACACGCCACATCGCGGTCGCGCCTCCAAGATGAAGGCCATGGCGCTTCGGTGTGGTGGCGTCATCTAGTTTCGCATAAACAAAGTATCTCCTGAAAACGGTCTATATAGCCGTCGTGAAATCAAAATATAAATTTCTCATAAATTTCTCAGAAAATTCTTTTATTCCTGAGTATGAATGAGTAAAGTTTAAAAGAACAACAATAGCGAAATCTACCTACACATGTTTGTCACAGTCAGTACTTGCAGTATTGTCATTGACGAACTACACCCTTTTGATCTACGGTGCTCATGACAACGCTGTATCGGGCCGCAGCATTTGCACGTTGTAGCCTGATCTTATCAGCGCAGGAATACTTGATTGATTTATATGGGAGGTTTAACGTCCCCAAACAACCATATTATTATGAGAGACGCCGTTGTGGAGGGCTCCGGAAGCACAGGAATACTTATAATATGAGATAGAGGCTCTAGTCACCCATGGTGTTCACTACAAAATTGTTCCTCCACAACACAGTGATAATCCTATCGTTTCATGGGACGCCATTTGGACACCGCAGAAGTACACGCTTTTTGCATTCTGGCATAGATTTTATATGCACCGCACGGGTTAAGGGGTAGTTTGCATGAACCATTTTTGAAGACACGCCATACGCGAACCTAGTTCTTGTGCAATGGAAAATTTTGTTTCTTAGAAGCTGAAAAAAAAATATGTGCACAGTATACCTGCGCTCACATATATTCGGTCGGCTGTTTCAAGTAGCAGCCAGAATTCATTAAATTCAGTCGTGTTATACGGAGTCTCGAGGTATTCGGTTTAGTATGTTCATAAGTATGGTTTCGTAGCTTGCTAGGATGTAAAAACAGCGCAGAAATATAGACGAAGACGGAAGAAGAGATACAAGGTGTTGAACTCGCAAGTGAAATTTATTATAAGGAACACACACTTATATCAGACAGATGACGTATTCACATGGCGTGTCATGGTGTCTTTATTTTAAAAAGAAATGAAAAAATAAATAAAGGAGAGATATATTGAATGTAAATCAGGTGTTGTTTATAAGCTGCCATTCTCATGAGGGGGGGGGGGGTATATAAGGCAAACCGGATGGTGCGTCAATGTTAGATTGAGGGAACACTTAGCCTTATTGACGACTAGTGTCGGTTTGCACTTGCCAGCTCATTGTAGGGAGTGTGGCTGCCAGCCATTGGCGGACGAAAGCACTTGTTTGGCAATTGGCACAAATACACTAGAGATGTGATGAATGCATCTTATATTGAAAAGGAAGGGGAATGTGATGTTATGTTGGGGTTTTGGATTCGCTCCAGAAAGAATGATGCAGCACGCAAGTGGACAAACACACGTAGGACATCTTTACACACACGACAGGACTCAACGAATAGTAAAGGCTACATTTGACATAAGGGGTGCTACGCGAAATAGTCAAGCAGTAGCGTACAGTTTTTTGTCGGAGCCGATGAGGTCGCCGAGTCGAGGACGTCGTGCGTAGACCGTCTGTCCGATGCCGTAGCTCGGTTCTTGGTCTGGCCGCGTGAAGTCCCGGAGGTCCACTCCACGGCAGTTGATGTCGGGACGCTGCGCCCAAGGGACCCGCTCCACGGTGGACGGCCTGTGCGTGCTCGTGGGCCGAACCCTGAGTGTGCCCGTCTGCACACAGCGTCAAGGCCTTGGCCCGGCCTCGTGCACGTTCCCTGACCCGATCTCCTCGTAGCGGAACAGGCGGGAGCGCTCCAAGTCGAGGAGGTAGGGCTCCGGGTTCTCCCATGGACCGGACGCCCAGCGAAGGATAGCCCAGCCTTGGAAATCCGACCCTCGCGCACCGCCCCGCACTGCTCACCCTTGCTTGCTTGCTTGCTTGCTTGTTCCTTTCTTTTGTGGCTCTCACCCACTAAGGGGGATTGGCCAAGAAGCCGGTGGTTAATGCAAGTCAATACCTCTAGATTTTCTAGATTAAGGAAATATGATTATTGTGTTTTGACTGTGAAATTAATTTGGCGCAATGTCAAAAAAAGAAAAAAAAGAAAAAAAGGGGGGGGGGAGAAATAATAGAATTTGTTGAATATCTGAGGTGGAATTGTTATATGAAATTCTCCTGAAAGTTGAATCATTGCAGTGTATCAGCTAAATAATAAGTGGTAGTGTGGCTAGTACAATTCGAGAGCAGATCGCTGACTGAGCAAGGTAATCTTCTTGTGTTATATATGAATTCACAGAGAGCCCCGCAGATGTTCCTGTCGCTGTGTCCCAATGAAGTGGCCCCAAAAGACAAAATATTGGAAGTATTAAGTGATATTCCTAATTTTCTGAATAAAATTTTGAAGCAGTTTTTTCTTTGATTTTTGAATCGGTGACATGTGATAAGAAAATGGTCGATATGTTCAGGTTCGTTACAGCTTGAGCACAGAGGGGATGGCACCAGACCAGACCTGTTTAAGTAGAAATTAAGAGGTGGTACACGGCAACGCAATTTTGTTATCCAGACTTCCAATTTACGCGTGGGACACCATTTATTATTCCATGTGAAGTGCAGGTGCGAGAAATCTGGATTCAGTACCATGATTTTTGATGAGTCTTCAAGAAGGGAAAGTTTTCTAAACCTCGCTGCTGTTACATAAGCTGTAGGAGGCATGATTAGCACAATCGGAAGATCAAGAGATGTTCGCGCAAGTGTGTCAGCCATCTCGTTTATAAATATACTACGATGGCCTGGCACCCATATCATTCGCACTAGACGAATGTTTGCTGGGATTAATGATTTAAAAGTCTCTAGTACTGCTGATGTCGACGACGATGATAAGAATGAACACACGGAATACGAGTCAGACACTATCACAGCTGTTGAATGAGTCGCAGGAAGTTTACGAATAGCTAGTATAACGGCCATTAATTCCGCTTCAAATATTGGTGTATAATCTGGGAGGCGTAATGAAAATGACCAAAATAATGAGAGAGAAAAAATACCCACACCTGCCTTCTCGCCACTCATAGATGCATCCGTTGCAATTACTATATTAGTACCTAATTGAGACAGGTGTTGTTCCAATAAACCAATCAAATATTTAGAGGGCAAGTGTTTAGCGTTCATGGGGAAGATATCGTCAAATTTTATTTGCACTTGGCCGATTAGTTTGACAGATGGTGTGATCTCGAATATATTGACATTTAAAGCATCTAGAAGTGTCTGAACAAATAGCACTTGGGATTTATATACACGGGACCTATGCTCATTGAAGAAGACACCAGGCTCGGCAAAGAATACAAATTGTCGCCTTCTTAAAGTGGATTCAGAAAATCTTAAATAGGTGTTTACTGTTAAAATACGAAATCTGCAAGCAAGGATGGGTATCCGAGCTTCTTGATACAAAACATTGTTAGCTGTGAATTTTGGAATTTTGGCACACCTAAACAACTACGTAGGGCTTCCCGCTCTAAGAGAATGAGGGGGTTTATTTTGTATGCTGGTACACCAGAGAATAGTACACATCCGAATTCAAGAATCGGACGAACGTACATGCGATAAATCATGATCAGCGTATCTCTGCGAAGACCGGAACAGAGGCGGCCAAGCCTACCTATCATTCCAACAGCGCGTGTAGCCTTAATTTTAATATATTCAATGTGGTCACGCCAACTCAGTTTTTGATCGTACAGTACACCCAGATATTTAATACAATTAACCTGGGGTATTATTTCTTGATGGTACTGAAGAGAAATAGTAACTGGTGCGTCCAATGGAAAAACTATTATAGCACTTTTAGTTACGTTCAGGTTCATATGAATTTTCTGAAACCAGGTTTCCAATGTTGCGAAATAACGCTGTAAAGTCGAATGTAGTGAATAAATATCGTTGTCAGATGCAAAGAACACGATATCATCTGCATATACATATACTTGTACCTTATCACTCTGTGGTATTGAACTTAACAAAATGTTAAATAGCACAGGCGATAGAACAGAGCCTTGAGGAACACCTCTCGTTTGGCTATACTTCGGCGTGGAAACACCTCGTTAGAAGCAATAAAATTTTCTGTCTTTTATAATTCGTATATCCAATTTGTTATGTACTGCGGGAACGTAAGCTCTTTTAGGACATTGATAAGAATAGGATGTTCAACACTGTCATATGCCTTGGCTAAATCAAGGGTTACTAGGGCCGCATATTGTCGTCTGTGCCAAGCAAGCTTTATACGAGCCTCTAAATCAACATGCGCCCACCATATAGAGTAACCTGGTCTAAATCCAATCTGGCACGCACTGAGTATCGCATTATCTGTTATGAACTTCGTAACTCTAATGTAAAGTATTCTTTCTATTAACTTAACTACGTGTGATGGTAAAGCGATTGGCATAATGTTATTTATCTGCATTTCTAGTCCCTGTTTTTTAAGAAGCGGTATTATTTTTGCAAGTCTCCAGTCAGGAGGTATCCAACTATTTTCAAGTGAATAGTTGAAAACGTTAAGGAAGTCTTCAGGAGAGATGTCGAATAATATTTTTAACACTTCTGAAGTGACGCCATTTGGTCCAGGACCTGTGTTTGGCAGAATACGAACGACGTACGTGCGCAAGTTCATTCCTACTTACTTCAATAAAATCATTTCCGAATGACGGTCTTGCACACTTTCTTTTGATTTGTGATGTAAATCTCTTCTCCAACCCTATTGCAATTTCTGTTCATGTATCTTCCAAATCAGTTGGAGAAAAAATAACTGAGTCAATATTTACGTGTGCTGTAATAGCTTAACGATTACGGAGAAATCTGAATAGAGCTTTCTTGCTGCCACTCTTGGATAAGTAGCTGTACCGTTTTTCTTCATAATCGTCTTTGGCTAATGAAACTGTTCTCCTAAAGGTAGCTTTAGCAAATAAATAATTTCTCCAATTAGTCGGACATTGGTTGGTGAGGAGTTTTTTCCATGCAGCGTTGCGGCGTCTATAATCTCTGGCGCAATCCGCATTCAACCAGGCAGATATGAATTTTCCATTTGTTGAAGATAGAGTGAACTGTGACTTTTTAATTGTACACTTTAGGGTGAAACAAAGGCTCATAGCTTTCATATTTGCTTCCATATTGGGCAAGGAAGACAGCGTTGACTGTAAGTTCTTTTTAAATTTAGAGTAGTTTACAAAACTTTGCACCTGGCGATCTACCGTCACTAAAGGAATGCTGACTTCAAATACCAGGGGGCAGTGATCACTACTTGTAGCAGTATCAAGTACAGTCCAAGACGATATTGTCACACTTGAGCTAGCAAATGTCAAATCTAAGACGGACCTCGAATTACATCGAACGAATGTCGGAACTCTGGAGTTCCAACAAATAAGGTTATTCCGATTAGTCCAGTCCCACAACCGTTTTCCTGATGAATCAGTGCGGAATCCCCATGAAACGTGATGGGAATTGAAGTCTCCCGCAAATAGTATACTGTTTCTGCAAAAACTCACAGTCACGTCAAGGGCTCTTTCATCTTGTATTCCAGCCGGAAAGTAGTTGTTGACTATAGATAGTGGCGCGCATCCGGGAAAGTGAATTTCCAGAACCAATACTTCATAATCGTGTGATATTTGTTGGTAAACTAAGTGTGCTTTATGGCAAATTTTGGATGAAATGAAAAACATTAATCCTCCACCACGTGAGTCTCGGTCCAGTCGAAAGCACTGATAGTTTTTTAGATAGAAGTTTTGATCAGCAGACAGCCAAGTTTCTTGTAAAATTATGACGTCTGGAGATTGTTGAGAAATTAAGTATAATAAGTCTGTAGTTGCAGAGAGAATTGAATTGCAGTTCCACTGAAGTACTCTTAGGTACCCTATGATGATAAGCAAGCAGTAGCAGCTGCTTGATCTAAGATACTATCTTTTAAGAAGTCCGCTTTAGTCCTAGGATCCTTCACACTATTTTTTGTTTTTGGATGAGAAGAATTATTAAGTTTGCTAGTGGGTGATCTGGTGCGTTTCAAAAGGCGAGCATCCATATCTACATCCCGTATAATTATTGATTCTGAATCAGATATACCTTCCTGCTCAGTTGTGTTAGGACTGGAAAGCATTGCCTCATTATCGATAGAGACATCTGACTGATGTTCGGCAGGTTTATTAATTGAGGCACTAAGAGGTTGGATACGCTTAGTTATTCGATCAGATGCGCCCGACATCTGTGAATCCATAATATTATTGAGTGAGTCGGACAGATTGAGTAAAAATTTTTCTAATACTTTTTCTACGGCCTTTTCTACCATAGCAGAAATGGGCTGAGAAAGTGATGCATCCATAGAAAGAGGTGGACGAGCTGCTATACCGGCATAACCCTGACTCCTGCTTTGAATTTCTGCAATTGCTTCTCTACGAGAGCATCGTCTCCTTTCAATGATTTCAATCACCTGAAGTTCCTTTGATCTTGCAGGGCAGTTAGGATCGTCTGCAGCGTGATTTACCTTGCACAAACAGCATGTCTTATTGTCTGGTTGACACTCAGCAGTACTATGACCAGCCCCGTATATGGCCCCGCATATGCGGCATCGAGTCTCCGATCGACAGTTTTTAGTACTGTGCCCAAAGCGCCAACATTTAGCACATTGCAGCGTACGGGGAGCCAAAGCTTCGACTTTATAGATAAGCGGCCATGCCTTGATCTCCGAAGGGCAATCTGTTCCAGCGAATGTGGCAATTACAGTTTCAGTGAGAACTTTCTGTTGGTTTTCCTGTTTGGTACAGCGGTAAACAGAAATAACACCTGCTGGGGAAAAGATGTCCAAGACTTCTGCTGGGCTTAGACTTGCGTCTACTCCCCGAACCAATCCTTTGCAGCAAGCTAGATGAGGTGGGATAAAAGAGCTCACCGGATGTGATGCAAAAGTAGTGCACTTCAGAAGGTCTTGGATGCAAGCCTTGTCTGGTGAGCAGCATAATATCCCCCCGCGTCCAAACTGACGAACCTCTGTTATCAGTAGAGAGTGGGGAGTGATCGCAGGAAGTTTCGTTTGGATTGCCTTGGGATTTTTTATGCGGATGAACCCACCGGTGGTCGGCACCAAAGCGACAGGAACGCTACGGGTTCCATTGCGGAGAAACAACTCCAGGGGAAGATCTTGAGGGGGAACAGAGTCTGGCCAGAGGGCAGGCCTCAGGCCCGGAGAAGAAACAGACATGAAATAAGAAGAAGTTACACTTATCAATGCACTAAAACAGTTGTGGAACAAGAGGTAGATCTAATAAAATTAAAGTAACCACCGGCTACTTGACCGCAACCCTGAGGATGGAACAAGGAACGCAGGCGCAGGCACGAACGCGGGGGAACGGACGTTCCAGCACTAACGAGGATGCACACCCTGTCTCCAGGCACGCCGCGAACACGATCGCCGTCCTCTTCGCCACCGCACGGCACATACGCGATTCGCCCCCACACGGCGCACACATTCAAAAGGGTCGACACACAAGTCGCCACCGCACGGCGCACTGTTTTGTTTTTTGTATATTTTAACCCCGTGCGGCTTATATTCTGACAGGGAAAGGTGCATGAGCAAACCACCTGTTTAGAAAGTTAGATACTTGGGTTCAGCGCTCTCAGGGTTCAGCGCTGTCAGGTTAAAGAGATTGTTAGTTTTTTATGGACTGTGTCGCATGTTCTTGCGACTAGGTTGCTCCTTCTCTTTTTTTTTCTCGGGTGTTTACACGTGTGTCGCTTTTCCCCCATGATGAGATCAGTTTTGTACCCTGTTTGCTCTACAATAAAGAGTGCCCTGCAGTTCATCACGTGTTCGCTTTTGGTGAGCTCATCACGCACCGATATGGATGATTGAACGGGAGACACTTCTAACGATTCGTCGTCGTGCAGAACTACGTTAAAGACGCACGAAGTCCATTGGTTATTTCAGATTGGCCAGACGCACACAAAAGAAAATACGATGCCACATGAAAAAAGCTCCATAAGCGACGATGGGCATCTTTTTGCGAATACTTGAATTCAAGAAAGCAGCTGTCGCTAATCAGGAAAACTGTGCGTGGTCTTCTTGCAACCATTGGTCAGCGCTACTCAATGAAATCTCTGGCACTTCATTTACGCTGCGAAGAGATTGATGTCACAGAATCTCTCTGCCAAAAGATTGCCTGCGGGGCAAATTCAACTGGGACGAGGACGCCTGTCCCTTCTTTGCTCTCACGTAATACCCGACTGAAGTGTCCATTTTCAATAGAAAAAGTAGACGGTGCGCTTGCTTTGTGCTGACGTTATTCAGCGTCAGGACCTGATGGCATCGACACCACTCTTTGTGTTGCGAGATTCATTTATTCATTTATTTTATTTCACTTTCATCAATACAAATACAATGGCGAAAAATGGGGAGACGGCAAAAAGGCTGCAGTTACTGCAGCTTGACTAAGCACCGCCCACCCTACGTCAGCAATGACAGGGTAAAAACGAAATACAATAAAATGAAAAAATAAATACTATAAAGCAAGTAATAATGCAAGCAAAATGCAAAGTAAATGGCAGGCCAAGGTATAAGAACAAAAAGAAATATTTCATAAAAAACATGAGCCCAATAATTCGCAGAGTGTGTATCATCGCTTTCGTACATAAGAAAGGTACACAATGAGATTACACAAAAGAAATAAATAAATATAAAGTACACAAAAATGTTGCAAAGCAACACAGAGTGACCAATGTAAGCAATACAAATCTACAAGAATAGCGTTCGCACATTGATATTGTTTAATTTGTCAATTTTTATGCCTTGCTGCTCAATGAGCTGAGTATAGTAGGTAGCATGTGGCTAAGCCTTTGGGTGCCATAATTCGTGCGAGATAACGGAATTTTCCACGGGGGTTTATATCGATGGAAGTAAATGGTTTGAGCCTGTTCAAGATTTGCAAGTGTCAGAAAGGCGTCGAGTTTTCCTCTGTTTTCGCTAATCTAGGATTGTAACAACCTGAATTTGTATATGTCTTTTGCCTTAACAATTTTATGTTTAACAAAAAGTTTTCCTGTGTGTTCAAAGTATGGTATGTTTTCTATAGCCCTGATTGCTCTTTTTTGAAGTATTTTTAGCCTATTTAAATTTGTTGACGTAGTGTTTACCCATACTAAAACGCAGTAGTTTAAGTGGGCATGGAAAAGAGCCTGATATAAGAGTCGCTTTACAGTAACGGGCAAAAGATGTTGACAACGATTTAAAGTGCCAGCCACGCGTCTCAACTTTAAACTAATATGGTCTGTATGCTCCTTCCAAGATATATGTTCATTAAAAGCTATTCCAAGCGTCTTAATTGATTTGGTCACTGCAATTTTGTAGGGGCCTAGACTAACATAATTTTGTACATGCAGGGATATGCCGGAAGCTCGGAAAAGGACAATTTTTTTTATTCATCTAACATTAAATTGTTCTTGGTAGACCAATCACGAAGCTTATAACATGTGTTGGCCGCTAAAGCCTCGAGAGTACTAAAATCTTTTCCAGTAAAAAAATAATGTGCAGTTATCAGCATATATTATGAAGTTACAATTTTCACCAATTCTGACTATATCATTTATGTAGTATAAAACAATACAGGCCCCAGAATACTACCTTATGGTACCCCGTTTTTAATTGGTTGTGTGCGCGATTTGAAGCCATTTATTTCAACATACTGAGACCGCGCACTCAGATATGACTGCATAAGTTTGAGTGGTATTCCCCTAAATCCATAGCCTTATAATTTATTTAGTAACAGTTCATGAGATACGCGATCAAAGCCTTTACCAATGTCCAAACAAAATGCAAGTCTCAAAAGTCTCTCTTCGATATTGCAAAGTATGATTTTTCTTTGTGCTAATAAGGCACTTTCTGTTCAAAGTTTCTTTCTGAAACTATATTGGCATTCGGTTATTAGATTGCGCTTTCTCGAGAAACTGTCAATTCTACCGTTTATTATTTTTTCAAGGCATTTCGATAAAACTGGTAGTATAGATATTAGGTGATAATCGCTTAAGTTGTTCTTATCTCCGGACTTATATATTCCAGTAACTTTCGCTTGTTGCATGTTCGTTGAGAAAATACCTGTTGATAACACTATGTTGTAGGTATGTGCGAGCACTTCCGCTATGAGGTCCAATACATACTGTATTGGTCGCATTTTATGCCGTCAGCATCACAGCTCCGACCGTTTTTTATTCTACCAAATAGCGTAATTACTTCAGATGTGGAAATACGATCAAGCTCGGAAGGCACTCTTGCTGTAGGAGATGCTGGAAAACTGGCAGGCTTCCGCAGAAATGGCCGTCAAGTCGCCTGATTCCACTTCTCAAAGCCGGCAAGTCACCTTTGGACATTCACTCATACCACCCGATGACCCTCGTGCGCTGTGTGGGAAAAGCTGTACAAAGAATGATTCTAATGCATCTGGAATGACACTGAGAGTTCTACGAAATATATTCAGATGCCATGTCCGAGTTCAGATGAGGTCGCTAATCAATCGACAATGTAGTTTACTTGGCGACATATGCAGAACACCACAAGGCCTGTAAACGATTATCTGCTGCTCCGTTTCCTGACGTTAAATGGGCTTACGACAATGTCACCCTCGAAGCCATCCTCGGTGTATCAGAAGTAGTAGGCCTTGGTGGCAACATCTATATGTGGGCTCACTCCTACTTACAGAATAAATCGTTTGACGGGCAGACAGAGAATGGCCCGACACCCGAGTATTACTGTAGCAGAGGAGTCTCGCAAGGTGGTGTGCTAAGTCCAACGTTGTACAACCTAACACTCATTAGACTAGTTGACAAACAGCCAAGTAGCGTATGACTTACCAATTAAGCCGATGACATCTGTGTATGGCCGTCAAGTGTGACTCGATTGCAACTTCGTGCTCGACTTCGGAAGGCAGCATTAGTGACATCGTACTATCAACGTAAACAAGGGCTCGAGATCGCATGTGGTATGTGTGCAGTCGTGGCGTTCACAAGAAAGACAATGCCCGCTTATGGCATATCAATTAATCGGCATTTAACGGGTGTTTTCCAGCTGAAGTCACAGCTTCTCATTAGCAACCGATAGCTGTCGTGGATCACGCGTAAACTTCATGAAAAAGCGGCTGACTGCTTCTTGGCACTTGTTCAGGTTCCTTGCCGGAAAAATTTGGGGAGTCTCCGCCGAGCTCATGTTACAGATGTACAAAGTATTATTTATTAGATTCATTAGATTCACATTTATTAGACCCGCCTAAAATATCTAACACGCGCAAAACTATAACCTGCGCGCACTCCAAAACACTCAAACCCAATCTCTTATGATATATACGCCTTGGTTTACGCCGCTGTGAGTCAACGGCGGAAACCATTACCATTGAGCAGGACTGCCCTATCATGGCGCACAGGATCATTTAAACGATGCGTACTTACCTCAGGCAATATGCTAAGAGCCCTTCTTACCGCTCTTACCGCTTGGCCAGCCTCGCTACTGAAAGACCCGTGTGACATTTAGTGCAATTGCCGGTGCTCATCATGCATCATTAACGTTTGGTTATACGATGGTATTGATTTAGCGCAGCTCAGTTTGAGCAAGAAGAAAAGATGCTATACGGTCAAAAGGGGGTCTTGACCGTTTAGCGTATTTTCTTCACGTTCAAACGAAGCTGCGCTAAAGTGATAATATTTTATCAAGCACCAATTCCCCCAGTAAGCACTACTTGCCAAGTTACACACCTGCGGAGAAGTCACTGTATCCTCCGTGATGCCGGACCCTTCCACAAGTACGTCTCACGATTCCAGGAATGCATAAAAAATTAAATTTGCCTTCGCC
This sequence comes from Rhipicephalus microplus, assembly GCF_013339725.1. NCBI lineage: Eukaryota > Metazoa > Arthropoda > Arachnida > Ixodida > Ixodidae > Rhipicephalus > Rhipicephalus microplus. The sequence goes on along the minus strand of NW_023611510.1, from coordinate 10,432 downwards.
AGCACTAAAACAATATAGCCTGCTCTTCTTGCACGAAATTTTAAGTAACCATGTACCCATATACACCGATGGTTCAAGCACAGCGTGTAGTTTTGGTGGTGCTTCGCTTTTTCAGCTTAAACATAGCGGACATGAAAAAGGAGTCTGCTGTGGTGGAGAGTGTGTCAAAAACGGGACAGACAACACCTGCAAGAGCAAGATGCTCAAGTGTAAATTCGATGAATAAGTACGGAAGAAGGTAGAAGAGGAAACAATAGACGAAAAGCTGAACAGAACGCGAAAACTAGCGTCTGATGTTTCAGCCTTCGCCGCCAAGAACCTTTGCAAACAGTTGTATGTAAATATGACATTCTTCCCATGAGAGATTGTTCAAATAAACTAGTGAGAAAAGAATTAGCGAGAAAGCTTAGACATGCACATAACGCGACATGACAAACAAGCTTATTTTGGTTTGGAGAGGTGAGGCAGCGGGTCAATTAAGTAGGTCCCCACCCAGGCGTTGGCTAGTCCAACGTCGGATCACAGAGGCCATGCCTCCCAGAACGTTTACGGCCCCTCTAAACAGCCTGAAACTTAAAGCGAGAAATGCATTTAGTTAACAGACACGCAAGACAGCAAGTACGAAATTAGGTACAGTTTGACAAGGAAGACTGAAAGGGGGGGGGGGGCTGAAAAGAGGATTTGACTAATGAGAAGGGAGGGCATCACATTTACTGGTTTCCAACGCACGGAGCCGTTAACCTGGCTGGGTTTATTCTTAATGAGGGGGACTCACTCTCTGGCGCGAGATTTCGCGCACCACGCTTGTTCAGAGGCCCCAACACTTTCTCCTGGATTGTACCCCTACAGACCCGCAATCCACGTCCCACGAAATTATCTCGCATTACAGATTAGGCAAGACGATCTTCTCTCCGCATTCTGAATAGGGCTCAAGTTGAATAGGGCTCACTCGGTCACGTTCAGGTTATTGCAGACGCTAAGCGTATCCCAACCCGAGAGCACTTAATCAGCATTTATCCTGACTTTCCGCTGTCCTGCTCTAAATACGGCCACGTGGCCTGCTCTCTGGATCATATTCTCTGGCTGTACCCATTCAATGTTGGCTTCAGGGCGCACAATCAAGTAAACTGGGACGAAGCCATTCGCAGTTCTGACATCACTGCAGGCTGTCCAGAGGGACCGGGCCATCGCCGAGAGCCACCAACTTGATGGATGGAGTGCTAGGGCTCCCTTCATCCTTTTTGTCAGGACTAAGAAATAAAATTCTCGTAATTTTATGTCATGAGTGGTCACAATCACTATAAGAAAGAAATTTCACAACGCCTAAACACAATATGGCTGACCGATGGGCGCTCTGGTAGGGCATGATTGCCCCAAATGTACAAAACGCGCGCGCGCGCGCGCGCGCGCGTGTGTGTGTGTGTGTGTGTGTGTGTGTGTGTGTGTGTGTGTGTGTGTGTGTGTGTGTGTCACAATACTTAGTAATAGCTGGGATTTCACTTCTTAAAACCACGATATGAATATTAGAAACGCTGTAGGGGTGGGTGGCGGAAATTTCGACCATTTCGTGTTTAACGACCACTGACATCAGAAGTACACCTAAGAGTAATCACGTCGTCCTCCCGCATTTTGCTTCCTTAAAAAAGCGGCTGCCGCTGCCTGGATAATAGGGACATTTAGAATAGCGCACCGCGGGCCCTTGCGGTGCGGTCGCTGCCACTGCGCATGCGTCGTAGCGCGAGTCGACGTTCGCGTTCGCGGACCGCACTAAAAAAAAATCCGAAATAGCGTGTGGTGATGGCGGCCCGCATGTGGGCCGCAAGCGCTGGTTTCGAGACGGTGTCACTGCAATCGTGCGTTGTGGTTCGCAGCAGCGCAAACGCTATTCTAAAGCTCGTATGGCGCCCGCTACCCACGCAACGTCCGCAGCGCTTGCAAACGGTATTCTAAAGCTCCCTAATACCAGGCGACTATCGGTCTAGCGGTCGAACAGCATAACCACTAGACTACCGTGGTACGTGAACACAGTTTCAGTAGCTGCTCGGTGTAATGATTCAATATGTGAAAATCAAGGCAGGTTGTTGATCATCATCATCATCAGCCTGACTACGTCCACTGCAGGACAAAGGCCTCTCCCATGTTCCGCCAGTTAACCCGGTCCTGTGCTTGCTGCTTCCAATTTATACCCGCAAACTTCTTAATCTCATCTGCCCACCTGACCTTCTGTCTCCACCTAACCCGCTTTCCTTCTCTGGGAATCCAGTCAGTTACCCTTAATGACCAGTGACTATCCTGTCTACGCGCTACATGCCCGGCCCATGTCCATTTCCTCTTCCAGATTTCAGCTATGATATCCTTAACCCCAGTTTGTTCCCTAATCCACTCTGCTCTCTTCTTGTCTTTTAAGGTTGCACCTACCATTTTTCTTTCCATTGCTCGCTGCGTCGTCCTCAACTTAAGCTGAACCCTCTTTGTAAGTCTCCAGGTCTCCAGGTTGTTGATGGTAATGGATAAATTCATGTGCTTGGTGGCATGTCTTTGAAATAAGTTGTAACGAATGGCGCCGCTGTCGCGTACTATTACTTTCCGGTTCATTTAGAGGAAATATATTCGAACCGTGAGTCAGATTTTTCATAAAACTCGGGTGATTACTTTTTAGATGTGAAGCATCCTATGGTCGAGGTCAGTCCGGTGTTTGGCGTGACCACTCTTTCTGCGCATGCTCGTCCCATCTCCCTCACTCTCCTCTGCTACGCTTTCCCTCTTTCGCCTCTCAACACGGACGCAAGCACTCACCCGTGACCTCCAAGGTGTGCTGGTGGAAGAGTTCTCTTGTAGGTTGTTGAACAATAAAAATTCGCAGCATGGCAGTTAACTAAAAGCAGACTGTCAGTACCTGAGTCCAGTCGGAGTGTCCGGTCTTCCATTACCCATTAGCAGCGATTGGCAGGTTCCAGTAGGAAACTTCGGTCCATCACTGGGTATTTTGCGCCTCACCAGGTTTCTCTCCTGCGCAACCCCGCGATGAGCCCCAGCGTCAACGCCGCCACCTGTGTAAACGTTAGCGCCCGCTGCTTCACATCTACAAGTGGTTCCTTTTAGCGGGAGATGGTATATATTTTTTTCTCCTGTGGTGCGCGTTCAAAGTGCGCGCCTTCGAAAAGTGCGCGTCACGGGAAAAAAAAAACAAAAGGAGAAATACCAGAGTGCACGTGCGGTGCTGCTTAAACAAGAATGACGACGTTAAAGAGCGTCAAGCACGAGGATGCGTGGCAGGACGTGAAGTAAACAAAAGGTAAAACATCCAATGGGCAGCGAACACGGAGATTTCAAGGCCCAATGGCTTGACACCACGAAACAGGAGTATCTCCAATGAGAACGAGACAAGTGGGCCAGAGCTGAAGCAGGAGCCTGAGCAGACCAGAGCAAGGGGAGTTCGAAGAAGACGGGGCAAGCGGAAGGTCGTCACCGGACCGGGCGCTGAAGATGGGCCGTCGGGCGTAGGACCCGAGCCTGCAGGTCTTCAACCGGCCGGGGCCTCCTGCCGTCGTGTTCCCGCTCCAAAGGACCGTGGCCATCCGGTCCTGAACTCCTTTCCAGGGCCTGCGGACTTTGGTTCCGGCAGGCGAGCTACAGCCGTCGGGCTCCGGGCCCGAGCTGTGCGCCCAGCTGCTTGACTAGGTCGACCCTAGTTCTCTGACGCGTCACCACCAGCCTGCGTTCTCTCGTCACAGACGGGTCCACACTCCTAAAGCCAGAGCCACCACGTTCCGGCCTGGTTTCTCGACGTGTCGTCAGCAGCCAGCGTTCCTTCACCCCCGTCCTGCCCGCGTCCTGAAGCCGGAATCACCGCGTTCCGGTTTGCTCATCGTCGGCGGAATTCAGCGTGTGGGTGAGACCGAACAGATATCTTGCGCTACTCCCATCACTCAGCCCCTTTCGAACGTTAGGTTTAGTTACTGACTTTGAACGTTTTTGTTGGGTGTTTACAGATGTGTTTCGTCATGTCCAGTCAACTGTTTATTAAGTGTTTTGTTTTGTGAGGAATCTTTGCCTTTTTTCTTTTCAATTAAACTTTTTGTGTGTTTCTTGGAAACCGAACGGCTTTGTCCTTATTAACAAAACTCTCTGAGGCTCAGCCCGGGAGAAAAACAAATCTGCAACAAAGAACCCTGCATCACAAATTGGCGTCCGCAGCGACAGGACAAAGTCGTTTGTTTTTCCAGTAGATTTTTTTGACGCGGTTAACACGATGACGAACACGTGGGAGTTAATTGAGTTGGCGGATAAAATGGGACTGACGGGAGCGGAGTTTAGAGTATGGTACGCGGAGCGGATGGAGAGGGAGCGTGAGGAACGGGCTGCGATATGTGACGCTAAAAAGCAGCAGATTGCATTGCAAACACACGCTAAGAGAGAGGAGTTCGAGCGAGAAACACGGGCTAGGAGAGAGAAGCTCGAGCGAGAGACACGCGCTAAGAAGGAGCAGCTTGAGCTAGAAATGCGTGAAAAGAAAAGGCTGCTCGAGATAGAGATGCGCGAAAAGAAGAGACTGTTGGAACTAGAATATGAGGATTTGCAGCAGTGGCTTGAGAGGGAAAACGCTGAATATACGTGGTCTGAGAGCCAGAGTAGTCAACCAGTGGATGAGGTGTGCTCTGAAAGCAGTTACATCGGGAGCGATTTGAATTTACGTGAGACTGACCCTGTACCTCGTCATGACCTTTCGCTAGAGAAAGAAACTCTGAAAGAGTATGACAGGGAGGTAAACAGTCAAAAGACTAGGAGACTCGATAAGCTTATTGAAGCGCAGGAATGCTTCGTGAGCATGGAACAAGAACGTTCCATTCAGAGTAAAGGGTATTTTGAAACCTGTGAGAGGTCAAGCGCACTTTATTCAGAGGTAGGTTTGCCTCTGAATAGCTCCGCTGAAGGAGCAATAAAAGGTCTCCTAGGTAATGCCGGCGAATGCCATAATGAAAGCTCTGATGTAGCAGCTACCTATTGTTTTGGGCCACTGGAGATAGCAACAGACGCTACGGACATGGTTTTTCACCATGATTATAACTTGCCCATACAGAGAGATGGCTTGTGTTCTCGGGAAATTGTAGATGATGCTTTTAGAAGAATATTGGAGCAAAATGCAAAAGCACTTGTTGAAGAACAGAGAGTAGAGTTGCAATGTAGGTCAGCTATATGTGACAATGAGGGTAATCACGATGACCCAGGCAGAAGGGTTGAAAGTATTGATGAACAAGCAATACAGAAAGCTGAAGGGATGGAAAGTGAACCAGAAGGCAGTAATGGTCCAGCAGGTTATTGTACGAGGAAGGACGCCGACTGGTGCTCTTTGGCATCTTCGGTTGAAGAGGTCGCTTCTGTTAAGATGTCTCAACGATTAGCGGCTTACGAGCTCAAGCAAGGCGTTCGTGGGAAGGATGAAATGATTCAGGCGTGGTTGTACTGGGGCGCCTGGAGGCAACGCCTCCGACTGGCATACAGACATTCCAGCGTGTATGCTTGTGATTTCGAGGTTGGGAACCTGGTGATACACAGCTTTAGGTTCATACGAGCTTACGGTCGGGAATTCTTCCACTGGCTTCCGATTCCTTACTCTTGTCAAATGGTTAGAGCAGTTAAACGTCTTGTACGGGACGCTATAACTTAAGCGTCAAATTCGATTTCCCGCTGGTTTCTTTTGGATCTTGCTTGCGGACCATGGAAGGGTGTTGCTTGTAAATATTTGAAGAAGTTACATGCAATGTAACATTAACATGATGTATAGTTTTTGAGATGATAGGGTATATATGATAAAAAAAAAAAAGGGTGGTGTACTACTAATTTGGGGATTTTCACAATCCGCTAGATGTGTCCATACTTTTTCTCACTTCTTGCGTATTTTGAGGTTAGTGAATGTGGACCTTTGGGCAATGCAGTGAACTGTGTGGCGGACATATGTGGGTAAATTGTGGTGCAGTGCGAAACGTGCACTCAACGGCAGTTTTTTTTTTTCTTCTCGAAAAAAAAAAACTTTTCTTATTGTTGTTGGTTGAATGTTACGTTCTGTGGACTCGGTGTTTCGACGTGAGACATGTCAACGAAGAAGCAGTGTGGTGCCATCGGTGTGATGTGTTGAACTGCGTGGTGCACATATGTGGTTTAATTGTGACGTAGTGCAGAACGCGCACTCATCGGCAGTTTTTTTTTTTTTTTTAGAAAAAAAAAAAAACTCTTGAATGAAAGGGGGGCGTATGTGATGTGTGGTGCGCGTTCAAAGTGCGCGCCTTCGAAAAGTGCGCGTCACGGGAAAAAAAAAAACAAAAGGAGAAATACCAGAGTGCACGTGCGGTGCTGCTTAAACAAGAATGACGACGTTAAAGAGCGTCAAGCACGAGGATGCGTGGCAGGACGTGAAGTAAACAAAAGGTAAAACATCCAATGGGCAGCGAACACGGAGATTTCAAGGCCCAATGGCTTGACACCACGAAACAGGAGTATCTCCAATGAGAACGAGACAAGTGGGCCAGAGCTGAAGCAGGAGCCTGAGCAGACCAGAGCAAGGGGAGTTCGAAGAAGACGGGGCAAGCGGAAGGTCGTCACCGGACCGGGCGCTGAAGATGGGCCGTCGGGCGTAGGACCCGAGCCTGCAGGTCTTCAACCGGCCGGGGCCTCCTGCCGTCGTGTTCCCGCTCCAAAGGACCGTGGCCATCCGGTCCTGAACTCCTTTCCAGGGCCTGCGGACTTTGGTTCCGGCAGGCGAGCTACAGCCGTCGGGCTCCGGGCCCGAGCTGTGCGCCCAGCTGCTTGACTAGGTCGACCCTAGTTCTCTGACGCGTCACCACCAGCCTGCGTTCTCTCGTCACAGACGGGTCCACACTCCTAAAGCCAGAGCCACCACGTTCCGGCCTGGTTTCTCGACGTGTCGTCAGCAGCCAGCGTTCCTTCACCCCCGTCCTGCCCGCGTCCTGAAGCCGGAATCACCGCGTTCCGGTTTGCTCATCGTCGGCGGAATTCAGCGTGTGGGTGAGACCGAACAGATATCTTGCGCTACTCCCATCACTCAGCCCCTTTCGAACGTTAGGTTTAGTTACTGACTTTGAACGTTTTTGTTGGGTGTTTACAGATGTGTTTCGTCATGTCCAGTCAACTGTTTATTAAGTGTTTTGTTTTGTGAGGAATCTTTGCCTTTTTTCTTTTCAATTAAACTTTTTGTGTGTTTCTTGGAAACCGAACGGCTTTGTCCTTATTAACAAAACTCTCTGAGGCTCAGCCCGGGAGAAAAACAAATCTGCAACAAAGAACCCTGCATCACACTCCCCCTAACCCGCTTTCCTTCTCTGGGAATCCAGTCAGTTACCCTTAATGACCAGCGGCTATCCTGTCTACGCGCTACATGCCCGGCCCATGTCCATTTCCTCTTCCAGATTTCAGCTATGATATCCTTAACACCCGTTTGTTCCCTAATCCACTCTGCTCTCTTCTTGTCTCTTAAGGTTACACCTACCATTTTTCTTTCCATTGCTCGCTGCGTCGTCCTCAACTTAAGCTGAACCCTCATTGTAAGTCTCCAGGTCTCCAGGTTGTTGATGGTAATGATAATTTCATGTGCTTGGTAGCATGCCCTTGAAATTAAGTTGTAACGAATGGCGCCGCTGTCGCGTACTATTACTTTCAGGCTCATTTAGAGGAAATATATTGGAACCGTGAGTCAGATTTTTCATATAGTTCAGGTGATTACATTTTAGATGCGAAGCATTCTATGGTCGAGGTCAGTCCGGTGTTTGGCGTGACCACTCTTTCTGTGCATGCTTGTCCCATCTCCCTCACTCTCCTCTGCTACGCTTTCCCTCCTTCGCCTCACAACACGGATGAAAGCACTCGTTTGTGACCTCAAAGGTGTGCTGGCGGAAGACTTCTCTTGTACGTTGTTGAACAATAAAAATTCGCAGCATGGCGGTTAACTGAAAGCAGACTGCCAGTACCTATGCCCAGTTGAAGTCTCCTGTCTTCTATTATCCATCAGCAGCGATTAGCATGTTTCCGTAGGAAACTTCGGTCCATCACTGGGTGTTTTGCGCCTCACCAAGTTTCTCTCTTGCGCAACCCCGCGATGAGCACCAGCGTCAACGCCGCCACCTGTGTAAACGTTAGCGCCCGCTGCTTCACATCTACAAGTGGTTCCTTTTAGCGGGAGATGGTATATATTTTTTTCTCCTGTGCCACGAGTTTTTGTGCCACTTTTTTTCATAAGAGTTTTATTTTGTTTACATTTGTCGCGGAAACCTGCCATTGGCGATTATTCGTGGGCTGGGTGTGGCGAATCAGTTAATAGATTCCGAATCATATTTTATTTGCGGACAGCATTTATCGATTAAAATAGTTAAACGATGGCTACATCAATGTCGCATGTTCGCGTTACTACGTTGCTCCCCCTCCCTTCCTTTTTTAGAGTAAAGCTCCTTAATCCGACCATTAGTTCGTTCAGAGAAAACACAAAAATATCAGATTCATGAAGCGAAACACGCTCGCTTCGTCATCTCCTTCCTCTTCATCATCTTATAGGCAGGCGTTCCATTCTGTGCCGGGCCCCCTCATCACTCCCCTACCCGCCTCCATAGGTAGAAACATGCCATTGTGTAAGTGACACGCGTCAATGGTGGTACATGAATTATGCCTACGAAGACTGAGAGTATTTTATCACAACCTACGTCAACGTTCTGCAGTGGTAAAGAACGAGCAGACGCCTCTACCCACCGCCTCACCGAGACCTACAACGTAGAGAAGCAGCCACACTACGGCAGTTGCAAGTACAAGCCATATGGACCCCCGTCTGGGCAAAGCACGTTTGCCCGGAGGTTTACACCACTGATGTATGCCAACACTGCAAAAAGGCGCGAGCCACCCAGAGACACCTCCTCTGGGACTGTGCACCACCACCGGGTAACCAAGGAGTAACGCCCACTGCCATAGGCAGCAAAATCATCAGCCAAAAGCCAGGCAACCAAAGAGACGTGGTCCAGCACATGCTTAGCATCCTGGAACGCCAGCAGCCGAAAGTGGTGCCCCCACGGGTTGGACGTGAGTAGGTTGCTGCTCCGGGACGTCCGAGCACGCTAGTGTCTCGCTTTCATCCCCCTACCCCTCCCCCTTTATGCCGGATCGTCAATGAAGTTGTTTCACTCAATCACTCACTACCTTAAAACAGCACAAATGAATGTTATAATCTCAATCGAAGCTTCCCACAGGGCCGCCACTGTAGTGCATTTGTTACGGTACTCGGCCGCTTACTTGAAGGTGGCAGGTTTGATCCCACCGCGGCAGTAGCATTCTCGATAGAAGGGGAAAAGCTGGATGCCTCACTTTGATTTAGGTGCATGTTAAAAAAAGAAAGCCCAGGTGTTTACAGTTTTCCGGAGTACTACACAACGTATACAATGCCTCAAAATTCTATCGATGTTTTGGCACTTAAAGCGCCAGCATAAAACCCCAACGACGTTCTACAGCGTTGATATACGGGCCACGTAATCTACACTTTTTTGTTCCGGTAGGGCACAACGTGGCGGTGGGCTTATTGTAAGTGGACGATGAAATCGTTCACAGGGCGGCAACATGTAAGGCGCATGAAAGCGAGTGCTGAAGACGTAGCGTTCTCGGTTTAATCAAAACGATGTCATTAGTGAATTTTCAAATAGCGTGTGGCTAAGCTCGCGGGCGTTTATGCGGAGCGTTAGCGTTCGTCACTCAGTGGACCGTGCGACGTATACGCGCAGTGCAAAATCACAGGTTTGTGCGTAAGCAATTCGAAAATTTCCTATCGATTCACTTCACTGCACTTCATTTCCTTTGTGCTTTCACGTGTGAGGTATGCGCGATTTGCAAAACACAGGAGACCGCATGCCTGTGCTTTGTGCGTTATACACTGACCGCTTGTTGGTGATACTTTGGCCTCACGATTGTTCAGCAGAGCTCGTTCCCGTTGTTCGTACACAATAAAAATCTGCCCGACTCTCCGGCGAGGCACTCACGATCACTTTTAAACTGAATGAAATGCTTTTAGTTCTCATTGTCAGTGGCTGCCAAGTGAGCTTGAGCCGAAAGCCAGTGCCTTTATCTGGGAACTGAAACATCAAGGCATTGTTGCGAGAACAGTCAAAATTTTCAATAAATGGCCAAGCTTTGCACTAAGTTGCTCAAGGCTTAAAAACGCGATGCTGGACTATTATGAAGTGTGCTTTGGTTGCTTCTGGGGCTAGGCCCTGGCCAAGTAATGGTAGGTTGCTTCAGCGTCTTCTGTCAGCGCACAAAGGTTCAAGGTAAAGCACAGACAGCCACAGAGACGACACTATCATCCCAGCTTCAGAAACAAAAACTCACTCTGAAAGCGAGCGTTCGCACCTCTCATAGACATACGAGTGCGTCGTCGTTGGGGCAT